>JARJLF010001121.1:0-99043 GCA_029378395.1 Mycena leptocephala
GCGAATCCGGATTGGAACCCGACGGACCCCTCGGGATCGCTGTATCTCAGTCGCATGGCCGACTTCAGCGCCTCACATTACCCGAATTCGATATTGCGGCGTCGGCAAGCGGCGGCGGCGGGAGCCACAGCAGAACTTGCCCAATCGCGGCCTGCGCCGGATGGTAGGTGAGCGCGCCCAGGAGTACGATCGTGCTCTTAGACAAAGCCAGCACGCTGCTACGCGTCGCCGTGGCGTAGCGGGCAGCGTCTTGGGCATGTCGGCCATCGCGGGACCGTCCGCATCTTCTATATTCGGGGCCTGTCTACAGCGCAGACGGCTGTTCTTGGCGACTCACAAGGGAGTGTGCAGGTGGGTCGCACAACCGGGGCGCAGGCACACGGAGACAATATCATGGAAGAGGATATTTCTGCGGACGGCGGCGTTGGCAGTAGCCTTGGAGAGTCGTATGTAGACGGCGGCAGACAGGCTGTCGCTCGAGATGCGAGGCGGAGGAGGAAGATGGCCTGGAAGATGGCGGTGTTTTGGGTCTATTGGCTCAAATATATGGACGGAGAGAGGGTCCTGCCAGGGTGATACAGTGATCCACCTAGTAATTAACTGTTCGACCCATTAGATGACAATATAACATTTATCATCCGAACTCGTAACTCAGAAACGGAATGTGGGCAATACATTCAACGCTTCAGCTCAAATCTTGCTGGTTCACGAATAAGCATCGAGGCAATCAAGAGGCAATGAACAAGTATAAGGATCCGTTTCGACCCGAGATTACCAGTATTACTGTACTATTTCGACCAAATGTTCAGGTGGACGGGTGACACCCCAAATTTCCGAGGTCTTTAAAAATCGCCTTAATTCAAAAGAAAATTTATCGGCCATCTCGGCGAGCAAAAATCCGAAATCCGTGAACATTTGGTCGAAATAGTACAGTACTCGTGTTCCACATCCAACTCTCCAGCTCCGCACACAGTCCAAACTCTTTGACAAGGTATGCCCCGATGAGATTGAATGGTTGGCGGTCAAGAAAGGCCGCTTTGGAGACGAATCGCAAAGAAAACATGGACTTGTCGCCTCAAAACGGCCCGGTTCCCGGTTTTCACGGCTATCAAAACGCGCATTGTCACACTCACGTGGACTTGCATCACGGTCACTCGAACCGGATTTCCGCCTGTTTCTTTTCTGCGCTCTATCTCAACTCCACCTGAATCCGTGCCAGTTCAATTTGAACCCATTTTCTGATGTAGGCGACATTTGAAAGCCATATCCGCCGACTAGACAAGATTCCTTCCTAGGACTTCGAAGTTCTTTGACGTGCTAGTTCCGAGTCCCTGGCAATCGCGCGTATTTGTTGCGAGTCCGATGCGCACGCACGCTCAGCCTTAACACCTAACGGCTCTTACGAAGAGACCGGTTCCCTTTACTGGTCCTTCCGTTGGGCGTTGTGGAATTATTCCGGCCATAAGATCACACAAGTGCCATTAAGCGCTGCTTCTTCTGGGAGGGCACAAGACCTTTCACCGTGCATGGAAATATTAACTACGCCGTGTGTCCGCCGGCTCCCACGTCTCCTCTAGTCGTATTTAAACCTCTACCTACATTCAAACTCTCCTCAGCAAACCATTGTGACTCCCCGACTTGACGAAGTACTATGAGTGTCTTTGAAGCTGCGTATCCAGTTGGTCACCCTGATCCTGATTACAGTGCACCCGGTGAGCTTGGAAGAGTCGTCGCGTCGTGGTGGAGCTCAGAAAATTTCCTAGATATTACAACCAATCTCGACTCTGCGGCCAAGGAAAGACCCGGTGATGCCGTAGAAATAAGTGATTCCTTGATGAAGAATCGATTTTCCTGCCGTTGGTATCTCCCAAAACCTGTCGATAAGAAAATCATCGAAGAAATCATCGACGCCGCACGGTGTTCGCCTTCAGGGAACAACATGCAGTGAGTCGTCGCAATACACCGTCATTAGTCCCTCACAACGACTTCGCAGACCGTGGGAGAAAGTATATTGCTTCTCAGGTGTCTCCCGAATGCTTTGAACCGGTTTAAAATTGAATTGTTGAACACCGTTTCAGGCGCCTTGAAGGACACTATTTCCCGCGAAATGGTTCAAGCCCACAAGGAGACCCCGGAGGCCTACTCGGCACAATATCATTACTATCCTGCGGGTCCAATTCCTCCGGAATACGCGCGGCGCAGATTTGAGTTTGGCAAGCATTTTTACGCGCCGTTGCACGTCGACCACGGGGACTTGAAAGCCCGGGCCCAGGTTTCTACGAGAAACTAGTGAGCACCAGCCAGAATTATGCTCACGTACATTATTCAAGTTACGCCATTCAGCGACTTTTTTCAGGCACCCGTCGCTTTCATTTTTACAATCAATAACGGCCTCACTCAAGGTAATTAGCTGTGGAAATTCTTTCGATGAAGAGTCTCATCCTTTGCCAGGATCTTGGCTCGATGTCGGGTGCGTTTAATTTTTGTGTGCCGAAACGAGGTTCCACCAACTGGACTTGCAGGTATTTTCTACAGAGCATCACCATCGCTGCACGCGCTCGTGGACTCGAGACAATTTCCCAGGTACCTAGATTAAATCTTGTGGACCGCAGATCTCGACCTGAACATCGCTCGCAGGAGGCCCCCGCCAAATATCAACTAATTCTAAGGAAGCATTTGCCAATTGGTGACAGTGAAATAGTTGCATTGGGGATGTCCATGGGATACCCAGGTATGTTTCGGAAGGAACAGCACCAAGCCAATCATCCTGAGTCTTGTCTAGATTTGGAGAAAGTCGCACAGTTTTCTGCGAAACAACCAAAGAGGGATGTTTCAGATATTGTCGAATTCTTTGGCTTCTAAGCACTTTGCACTTTCTGTGTATATGTAAACCGAATGGATATATGTACTTCACTTTATCGCTTGCAGCCGCATGCCGTTCTTGGTGCGGCTAACTTTGGACCATAAGTACTAGCAACTTCTGCTCGAGGGAAAGAACCTTCAAGAACGAACCGAGAAAGTACCTCTGTGAATCTAGTATTCGTCACCGTGGATCCCAGTCATACCACTTTACAGATTAAACGGTTATTTATTCAAACCGCAGCGGAAGCATAGGATCCCGAGAGCAGACAAGAGCAACAGTTGAGCGCTGATGAGTCTGCACAAAAGTTTGAGGAGTGAATCGTAATAATCACTTGCTGTGAAGGCCAGTGCTTCGCATGGCAGTCCGCTGTGTTTTTCAAACTCCGCACTTCGACCGAGAGTCGGCAGTCGCCTCAGTGGCTGCGAGCGAAGAATTGTGTAAAAAAATAATTTAATCTAGTGAAATTTTAATGCGGCTCTCGCGCGCCGACCAGCTCACATTGAGCCGGGGGCCGTGGCTGATGGTCAGAAACAAACCTCACACAAACGAAAAAAACGACAGCCAAAAAACATGGGTCGATTTTTGGACTCGTAACCAACTCGTAACAGTCTCGTAACCCACCGGAGGGTTGATCCGATCAAAGAAAGATTAGAATTCACACCACGGACTTTGGACCCGTTCTCCTTGGGCAAAGATTACGAGCCCCGCTGTGTCGACTACGATCACCTCGCGAGATAAGCAGCAAGCTCCAATTTCGGAAGCGAAAAAGAGGGGTGACGACGATGACCACAGCCAATCCACCCGCTACTCTTCTGTATGGCAGCAAGCAATCCTCGAAGAAAAAACATGCGTCTATTGGACGTGTTCCTTTGAGTTTTGGTCCAGGGAGCTATAGTAGCCTCAGCTACCCATTGGGTTAGATGGCTACGCAACAGTACGCAATTCAATTGGGATGCCGGCCCCAGCGACATGCGAGATAAAAACAGAGGTCCCGAAGGGCTGCGAGTGGATCTCCCCAGCCAACCTCCTTAAATCGACAGCAATACTCATGCAGGTCGCGGCAGTTTCGCAGTACATAGGCTCGGCGCTGCTCGCACTCCCCACACTCGCTTTCGCATGGCACGTCTTAATTTCCCGACGCACATATGCAGGTGAGCCACCTCTGGAAGGTGGTTGGATTCCATGGCTCGGTGTGGGCTTGGAGATGCGGACGATGGAAAAATTTGTGCTGAAGCACTACAAAAAATATGGCCTGACCTTTGCTGCGTACGCCGCGGGGCAGCGATTCGTCTTTTCGGAGGATCTTGCCGTTCACAAGCAAGTAGTCATGTCCAAGGATTTTGGCCTCAATCAAATCATGGTGAGAACCCAGACATCTTGCTCCTGATGAAATTAAATGAAAACCGGTGCCAGGTTACGTTCCAGAGACGTTTCCTGTTTGCTGAGCGGGGCTCTACTCCGGAGGAGGAAGCTGTATGTGCCCGACTTCTCCATTCTTACCTTGCTGGCAAACCCCTCGCACATCTGCGCACCGCATTCCTCGACAATCTTATCCCTATGATAGAGAGCTTTAAGGACCGGGGCGTTATTGATTTTATCCCGCTCATGCGGGAGCTCATCTTCTCTTGCACGATGTGAGTTGCATTCGATACATCGCATATTTGCCTCGCCAATAAAATTCATTCAGCCGCGCAATTTTTGGCAAGAAATTCCCCGCTGAGAAAGCACTGCCAGCCTTCGAAGACTGGGACCGAGGTCTCCAGGATCTCATGTCGGGGAAAAAGAACCCGGTCGCCGTCGAAGGCCTCAGAGTGCTCGAAACGATGGTCGATGCCTATTTGAAGGAGAACCTCCATGAGACCGCTCCTGTAATACAGGTGCAATGGAAGAAATTAGAAGAGCTCGGCACAACGTGGCAACTGCGCGTTAAATACGTCGCGCTTGCGCTGATCTGGGCTGGCGCTGCGAACGTAACTCCTGTAGGCTCATGGGCGGCTGCCTTCGTCTACAGGGATCCCGAGCTGCAAGCGATTCTGCGCGACGAACTCTCCATGGCCGATTCCAGTCTCGAAACTGAAGACCTTTATGAGAAGGGGGTTCCGTCGGCGATGTTAGTTGCACAGGAAGCCATTCGATTGACCATGCTCGGCTCTATCGTCAGACCCGCCACCAAGTCGACTGTCATCGAGGGAAGCAACGGCCCTGTTCATCTGCGAAAAGGAGACCTCGTCATGTGTACCAGCTGGTCAATGCACAGGCGGTACGAGCGCCCCGAAGAGTTTATATGGGACCGCCTAAGGCCCGTCAAAGGTGAAGACCACAATGAAATGCTATACTATCCTTTCGGAGGCGGACCACGTCCTGTGAGTGCTTCAACATAACTGTTGAATGACGGCGCGCTCACAACTGGCGCCGCAAAAGTGCCCAGGGAAGTCTTTTGCGTACACTGAGATAAAAATGGTCACGCTCGCGATGCTCGAACGTTATGATGTCGGCAAGTAACAAACCTATTTCCTCTTAACCTATGATTGAAATATCGCGTTCCTTAGAGCCTCTCAGTCCCTTCCCGCAACACATCAAAACTGAAAGAATCGGGGTTGGTGTCGCAGAGCCATCTCAGTCGTGGCAAGTCAGACTCGTACCTCGCTTTTGAGGCCTAGAGAATATTTCCCCCATCCTCTTCTTTGCAAAGTAAATTCCGCCTCATCCACCGAAAAATGAGGATGTAAATCGTAGATTCAATTCATAACCAATTATTTATTCGCGTTCAAGTCCGCAAGTGTGACAATGTAATGTGACCAGCCTCCTATCTCTACTGGCAAGGCCGACTCGGAGGAGAACTCAAAGCGGAACGTAATTCTAAGCAGAAGCGGACCCTAAATCGGACGGAATAGGCGATTTGCAGTTCGACCTTCAAGTTCTCGAATATGTGAACAGGACGTCGAAGAGGAGGAAAATATCTTTCTGCGAGCATCCCGCTCTGCCCCTGGGCCCATGGTCAGAAGGACATTGCTTTTCACACCGAGGCATCGAACATTACAACGATGCGAATAAAGTTGTGTGGTCAATCCGAAAACCTTGATCACCGCCGCGATGGACGAACGGTTTGAGTGCGTACAATGCGTTCATCCGAGCCAAAGAAGGCTCGTCACGAAATGGAGAATAGCGGTAATTTCAAAGTTTCGGGATTGCGGTGCCAATGTTGAAGTATCCTACATCTGCATGAGTTCTTGTGGCGAGATCTTAATGGCTGCCTCGTGGCAACTTCTCGATCCGGACGAAGTTATTGCTGCCAAGCCTAGGAGCGGGAAGTCAAAGTCAAGAAACGCGCTTCGCCAAATCTGCCTTGTCCAAATGTAACCCCGAAGCACGTATACTCAACTCCACATGATTTCGACGTGGTTTTCCTTTACTTTGTGTGTTGTTTCTGGGGAGGACACTCGTCTTTCGACGCAGTACGGCACCCTAAACGTTACGATTCGGTGATGTATAGTCCTTGTAATTATTGGCATATATGATGAACTAGTGTATCGATCAAAAAAGAAACTCTTGCCAATTGCAAGAGGCCGTCCTTCCTCCTCCCTCGCGTAATACGTAGGATGTGCAGATATGATAATCTCAACATCCCGATTCGTGCTTGTGCCCCGGTCCGCGGGTTACAGCACGTAGCGGAACTCTTTGTTTTCAACATCAGTGAGGTCGAGGAATACCTAATGAGGTGGTCAGCATAGTATAGAAGCGCAGATAAACCTCAATTTACCCTGTCGACCTTCTTGTCTAATGTAGTGCCGTCTGCCTGGACCTCGGAAATGTAGTACTCATCGTAGCTGTCCTTGTCGGCGATGGTTGCTCGGCGCTTGTTCTCGGCGTCGTAAACGTAGCGGATGATAAGAAGCAGAAGTGCAGACGCAACGGAGCATGCCGTTATGATCGCCCAGGGTATATGGTTTCTTGCGGCCATGAAAGTTTAGGTAGAGGCAAATATTACTCGCGGGAGATACGAACCTGGGCTGGTACTGCTTCTTCCACATGAAGGGCCCCACTGCATTACCTAGGCCGTACGAGACCAGGATGATTGCGTTTGCGGTGGTGCCTGGGAACGTCAGTTAATTTAGTGTTCACGGAAAGACGTTGGTTGGGACGTACGTCTCGTGTGACCGGCCGTCAGCGAACTGAGCCAGCCGAGCGAGATGGCGAACGGCGTGATGGCGAAAACTAGGTTCTATTCGTGAGCCGAAGTCCCATGAAACGTGGAAAGCAAAAAAGACGCACTAGTTAACCAATACGAAAAGAGGAGGCCAACTTTATTTGCACTCGGCAGTGTATTGACCAAAATAGCACCAAGGATAGCGGGAATGAACATGATCACTCCAGCATACGCGCGACCGATCGGTTTGAAGCCAGCGATGGTGACGCCAGCCCAGATTGTTACGACTAACTCAGACTTAAGTGGAGATCTGCGAGATTTCAAGCACGACTTACTTTCTACAACGCCATCCACGCATCCGAGAAGAGTCGTTTGAATGGGATTGAAACCGAATTGCTTGACAATTATTTGTCTTTGCACGATTAGCTATGGGATACGGATTAGGCTCCGAATTGCACTTGAACACCGAGTTCGTACCGAGTTTGTGATGTTACTCGAATAGACGTCAGCCAAGTATAGTCGAAGAAAGAGAAAAGGCGAACGAGAGTGCGGCAAAGAGAGCCAATAGCCAAATCTTCGGATCCTTGACGGTAGAGATGAATCTTGAGAAAAAAAATCAATCAACTTGTAGCACTAGGGATTACAAAACTCACTGTGAACGCTTCCAGTGCTTGTTCTCGATACCCGCTTGGTTGACCTTGATACGTTCGACAGCAAGGATGCGCTCCTCGACTGTCAGGAAGCGGGCGGTCGTCGGCGAATCGGGGAAGAAGAACCTATGAAAAATTTAGCGGAAGTATCAGCGGGATATGACTGGATGAATACTCACCAAAACAAGACGGACGTCACAAGCGTGATCAGTCCAGTAATAATCATTAGCCTGTGGGCGTCGGATCAGCGAAGGAAGGGAATAGCCTAGATGTAGCCAGACCATTGCCACGGCATGAAGTTGGGCGTCTGAAGTTTGTTAAGCTTCAATGAAAGGTGGTTCGCGCAGAATTGTAAAGCCTACTTTTGAATGAAGCACCCCGAAGGCGACAAAACCTAGGAAGATGACGGCAAAGCCGTTCATCAGGACTGAAAACAAGGTTAGTGGATCCGTGCGGAGACATGATAGCACGCCTACACCAGTAACCCACACGTTTGTTCTATTGAATCGTGGTCAGAGTTAGAAAACCGTCATAGGACTAACTCTACCTGCTCCTCTCGGGTATAGAACATCGAAGTGACCTGAATATCATTAGACGACGGACTGGCCAGCCGACGGACAGCGGCTCACGATCATAAAACCGGGAGTTATGGCACCTTGCCTGAACATCAGACACTGTAGACATGAGAAAAAGATTCACGACGTACCTTCACAAACCCCAGAATGAAGCGGACCGCAAATAAAGCGCCAAAAGACTTGCATGCCGCATGGGACATGAGCGCTATAGCCCACACAAAAATATTAATAGCCATCCATTTGCCCACTGGGAAGCGTTGGAGCGCCTGGGCGTAATGATCAGGGTGGATAGGGTGGTAAACACAAAGGTCGTACGAGGTTTTGGGGGTACTGTAGGAGAAGTTGAGCTCAAAGAATAGAGTTGTAGCAGACGTAAAGATGCTGACCTCGAAGAGTAGATAGCTGAAATAAAATATAGAACCAAGCCAGTTGAATTGGTTCTGCGTGAGATGTGCGCCTTGCCTAGTTTGTGGACCGTCAGTTGGTTGTGGGGGCGAACAGGGGTATCGGGCGCACTGTAAACCCAACACAGCAGCCTGTCCCAACGTTGTCTTGTCCGCGAAGGTCATCCTATCGCGTCGTAAGATCGGCTCGTCGTTGAAAACAAATTTTAGACGCGTACAAATACATGACTGTGAGGACATTTAAGACGCAGAAACGCGACCAGGAAAAAAAACTCACGACACATGAGAGGCATGAGATACCAGTCTATCTTTCGTCTAGAGGGACATTATTTGGCACCCTTGCAGTGAGGACCGTGAAACGAACAAACCTGAGCTTAGCAGCCGCCTCGGGATCCAGGTTCACATTAGAACTCGCAAGCTGGGCGGCAACATCGACATCTGCGACATCGACGGCCACTGAGCCGGGATGGGGGCGTTTTTCAGAGTGTTCACTGCTAGAATCCATGGGAGGGCTAAGACTCGGGTGGGCGAAGCAAAGCAAAAATGGGCCATATATAAGGTCGCTGTGCCGTAATATGAATAAATATGATAGGATTTGCGTATCTGGATCGGACTCCAAAGTGCTTAAGTAGCCGCCCGTCCTTCCACCCGCTGATGTCGATTATCGCTCGACCGCGGAGGTCGGAGTCTCCACAAAGTTTCTCACCGCGGCTTCTCCTCAGCCCACAAGTGGGACGAGGGAAGGTATAGGATTGGCGGACATGAGTAAGACAAAGGCCTGTGAGGGTAAAGAGGTCGGGCGAGAATTCTCGCCGATTTTTAAGCCGCGTTTGGCAAGACCGAATCCAAGCGGGTGTCCGAAAACAGTAAGCGTTGAATGGCTGTGACGCGTGATGTCACACAAATTTTCGACCAGACTTTCAGTCGCTTGTGACCAGAACCAATCTCTTTGAAAGGATTTGAGCCTTCACCTTGATTCGCCTGAGGGTTTGTGCCATACCTGTGTGTTCCAGTGAATTCCTCCTCCAATGGCGTCCGAGGGGGCACCCATTGAGAGCAGAGAGTGGACCCTTGACCCCGAAACAGAGTACAGGTTTGAACTCGACCCAGGTACCTCCCTTGCTATAAAGGTTCGTTCTGACACTCCACATCTCACTTTCGGCATGACGAGTCCAGAGTAGCTTATTCGTGGACATGCCGAAGTCTTCGGTGCTGAGCTGGCGGCGAACAAACCATACCTCTTTGGTTCAGAATGCAAGGCAGCTATCTTCACCTGGCGCGGATGTATAATCGAGATGAGTCCGCCCGATACCACCGCCCTCTTGTTATCTTACCGTCGCCGAAGGCACGTCACGGGCCAGCCCTCGACTGAATATGTTTCAGAAGAGACGCCCATGGCGGCGTACGCTAATTTGCATATCGCGTTTGAGCAAATGCGCGTCCGGGCGCTGAGGGATCTCCGGGGCTCGCCAGTCCCTGAATATGAGCGTGAAAAACCCACAGATCCTCCAAGAGTGTTGGTTCTCGGTCCTGAAAACTCTGGTAAAACAACCGTCTGTAAACTGCTCATAAATTACGCGGTCCGAGCGGGCCAAGGATGGTCCCCTCTGCTGATCAACACAGATCCTGCCGAAGTGACTTTTCTCTTCTTTCTGTGCTGTCCGTCCTTGACCGAGGTTTCAGGGTGGCTGGGCAGCACCAGGCGCCCTGTCTGTCGCGCCTGTACACAGTCCGCTTCCTACGTGCTCTCCGGGTAACCCCCTCGGAGCTGCCGCAACATCCGCCCCGACCGCATTGTCCTCCAACGCCTTGCTACCGCTCGCATACTGGTATGGCCATGCGGAATCTAAAAGAAACCCGCTATTAATGGAAAGAATCATCCGGAATCTCGGCGAGAACATCAACGATAAATACCAAGTCGACCTTCAGGGTGAGATTCTTATTTATATGTTCAAAACTCGGAATTAATATATTGGTCTCGCAGGCCGAACGGCGGGTCTGATCGTCGACACACCCTCCAGTTTTGCTTCTGGCCCCGGTAGCAGCGATGATCGTCAAAGGCTTATCAAAGCATGCGTCGACGCATTCAAAAGTCCGTCCAAGTCTTGCACCGTCCTCGTATCTCGCAGAACCACATATTTACGCCCATGTATCAAGTTAATGTCATCCTTGTCGTGGGGCACGAAAAGCTCAACGTGGAGATGCAGCGCACGTACTCAAGCCATCTCACCGTCGTGAAAATCCCGAAATCCGGTGGTGTGCGTACTCGGGGGACTTTATTATTCCACGATCCCTCGTATTTATTTTTGCGTCTCCAGGTCGTCGAACTGGACCACCTGTATCGTGAGCGCGTGCACAACTACCAGTTGCACACGTACATGTACGGGCAGATCATCCCTCCTCCGCCGGCATCTCCTCCGCCTCCCTCGGAGGCGAAACCCTCTCCGACTTGGTCCTCTCCCCGTCCTCCACCATAATCAACTTTGACGACCTGTCAATTTTTCGGATCGGCGCAGGTTAGTCTTTCCTCCGCTTGACAGCCTTTCGTTTTTCGCATCCCTAAGTATGAGCTGATTTTGCCTCGCTTCGCTTCGCCGCCGATAGAAACCATGGCCCCATCGTCTGCACTGCCCATCGGCGCCGCGCGCGCCGTCTCAGAGACGCAGGCCGTGCCTATCGACCCCGCGCAGCCGGGCTCGGGCCTGCTCAACGCCGTCCTCGCCGTCCTCGCGCCTCCGGTCAACACCGACGAGTCGGAGCGCTACGACGAAGAGATCCTCGACCTCCCCATATCAGGGTTCATCATCGTGTCAGTCCTCTTTCCTTCATCTCCATCTGTTCCATGCATTTCGTTCCTTCGACCCTCGCAACTAACTTCCGTGCATATTGTTTCCAGAACAAATCTCGACATCCCGCATCGCAAGATGACGATCCTCGCGCCCAACCAGGGCTCCATCGTCGGCCGGACGGCGGTCATCGGTTCCTTCGAGTGGCAAGAGTAATAGGATATTACCGCTAGTGTAGAATAACCATCCGTCCGTGCGTTTTTCTATGTATTCACATCTGGAATTACATGTACACGTAAACCGCCGCCCGCCGCCGCCCTGTCATGACAAGGGCTCACTGTATGTCTACAATGTGGCGCAAGACGAGGAATTCCAACGGAAATGACCAGGCAGGGATTCTACACCCGTCGCTGACAGTGCTGGCGGTTTACCGATCGCATTTATCTGCCATGTGGCTGCGTAATTATCTGCCATCGTCCAACGATTTCCGCGCTAAGGAATGCAAAGAGGGAAATATGCAAAGAAAAATTACTCCTCAGTGTCCATTTCGATGTCCCATCGAAGAGCTCCAGGTCGAATGGCTCATTACTGGGATTCAACCTGGTGTGTTCCGCCTATTGAAGGATTTAGCGAGTCCATCGAAAATTGGAAAGACCTCCCACCGCAAGCGCAAACGAATCTTCAGGTCTCAAAAACTCAGCCACCGCATATCCAACCGGGATTCGAACAGTTGGGACGGGCGGCTGCCCGCCAACGATCTTCACGCACAGGGTCACGGTGTATGATTGACGTTGGGTATTGTCAGTGCCATTCCCTTGCCTATCTCGGACGACGGCGGGATGAAAACGAGCTCCAAACGCACACCAGGAACAGCAGAAAACTTTACGAGAACTCGGACAATCCCTTCAGTCTTGACGTCGTGCGGAAAACCACTAATCCGCGACAAGTACTACGGGCATGGGTCGTTCTTCAATTAGTTTAAGCGAGTTTTCCTCGATATGAGACCGAATTTTGGAATACTCGTCGCGAAAATAATGATGAGGGAGCTTCGAGAAATGGCATCCACAAGGTGGGTCACCGTTTACGCCGTTCGTAACGGTCGTACAGCGGTTGTCCAATATCCATGCTCGCCTGTAAATCTCCTGCGCTCAGTCTAAGGTGCTCGAAGACATGATTAATACTGTGGTCAGGCCCAGCCAACTACTGTAGACTCGAAACCAGTCATTCGTTTGGGAGGGAGGGAGGAAGGAAGAACGCATTTAACCGCCCCTATCAATCCCATCAAATATCTGTTACAATTCCCTTATGTAATAAGTTGAATCGTTCTTTAACGAGGGCACTCAATCAAAACCCGTTATGCCTTATTGGTCGCCTTGTAACAGTCAACACGAAGCATCCTTCTGGTCCGCTTTCTGGCAAGCGACTGCGCCGATATTCGAGGATGCTATTCGGCAACAGATGCCCAAGCGTTCGTTTTCTTTGGCCGATGTCGATCCTATTGCTCTTGCCGCACTTTGGCCTTCACCACTCGACTTTGAATCCGACATTCAGTGGGCATCTACAACATTGGTTATCAAGCACCCGTTTACAGGGGTACCAGTCACGGTGTTCGATGAATATGTTATCGCTCTAGCGCACTTGAAAGAAGTTGAAGAGGCGAAAGTGCGAAATCAAATGTGGACTCACAGTGGATGTATCGTTATGGGGTCGACAGGGATTGGGAAGTCCTTCAGTCTATCGTACTTCCTTGCTCATCGGCTTTGGGAAAAGAAACCCACAGTGTTCTATATGGAGGGAACGGCTCTTCTTTTCTGCCAGTCCGGTGTCTTCGAAAGCAGTGGCGAATATAATGGAATGCGGTTCTTCTCAAACCAAGATGTGCCAGCAGGCGACCCTCTTTACATCGACGTCGATACCTGGGTACTCATGGATGCTGATCAAACGAAACATCCTCCTCCTACCCTTTACACTAATCCCAAAAGGGAATGGTTCCCTGTATTTGCTGCTTCGCCCGACAGGGCACGGCTCAAATGGCAGGAGGGCCATAACCCATCTGTGTTTCTGATGCAGCCCCCACAGTGGAGAGAGCTGGTTGCGACGTAAGTTTTGTAACATCGCTTGCATCTCAACTCATGTATTGCTTCTAGTGCCCAGTTTTTAGGTCATTCCTATTCCCCTCTCAAAATCATTGAGATTTTGCGCAATGCTTTCGATGAATTCGGTCCGAAGACGAGCCAGATATTCTACAGCCTGGCCGAACACTCTTATGTGACGTTAGCATATCGTAACTTGATCCATAACACCATCGACTTTTTGGCTCGCAACCCGTCTACTTTTACCGCTGTCATCAACGCTACCGCTGAACCCACCGCCTTGATGCGTACCGACAGTCATTGCATCTTCACCCTCATGCGTCCGTCGGATGGGGATGGTAGATTAACGGTGGATGTGGATATGTGCTTTGCCAGCGCACGTATTTTCGATCAGCTGCTCACAGCTTGTGCGGAAAAGAGGAAGATGACGCGTGCTGGTGCACTCCTTGACTTATTCTCCCTCTTTGTTGGCACCGCTGCAGGTCCCACTGCAGGTCCCATGATTGGTACAGTTTGGCAAGCCATAGATATCAGGGTGTTGACAGGAGACTTCGGATCCATCCCAGGGCTGAAGATGTGCCCTGCAAAACGACACATTTTCCCTTCTTGCAGTAAAAAGGCAGGTGCTGGAGGCAAGGGTACCCCAAAGGTTCCATTCACCCGATTTTTCGAGGATACCTCGGTGGTTGAGCAGTCAGATGATACGTCTGACGGATTGTCGTCTGACACCTCGTCTTTAACCCCACCATCCGCAAAGCAGGCTAGGATAGAAGAGGTCACCTTCTCATCATTTGCATCTGTTCCTACCGATTCATTTTGTCCACTGTTTAACGCCTACACTCGAGTTGTGGAGGATCATGTCTCAACCCCCTACTTTTTCCAGACGACTACATCGCACAATCATCCTATTGCTGTGGTGGAAGGGCTCAAGGTTATTGCTTCGATATTCCCACTGGTGAACGATGCCCTCTCACCGAAAGGTCGTTTCGTCCTTGTTGGACCGAAGGGCAAGGGCATTGGGGTGATAGTCCATCCCAACGAAATCCAGTGTTTTGATCAATCGTTTGATGTCTACACTTTAACCATTGATGTACAGGCTCTGAATGGCAGAGTCGCCTGAAAGCAATATTAGCGCCGTGTGGCTATCTTACCTCAAAAAGTGGATCTTGCGTTTTTGTTTGGTGCAGTATCATACTACTGTACGTACCTGTATGGAAGCAACGCCCCAAGCACCGTGACAAACCTGTTGCCTCATTTTCAGGCAACGGAATCACCGTGATCGTGACCGTTGCTTGAATAGGCAACAAGATGTTTTTTCTTTCTGGCAATATTGAGGGATTTCAACGAGATGGAGCATAGTTATTCTGTTCCAATCCTGTAATCAATGGTTCACAAGCCATTCTAGCAGATATTCAGGCTCAGAATTTCTTTTCAGAATTTCTTTTCGCCATGTCACGATTTTTTCAAGGCAACGGCCCCAACCGTGATCGTGACGGCAGCAAAAACAAGCAACGCAACGGCCCTATCGTGACCGTGACGGTTGCTACCATACAGGTACGTACAGTATACTATAATTGGCTTTGCAATGCAAAATGTTCTAGAAGTGAAAAATATCACTCTACCGCAGTCAATTCTTCGGTGTTTGCCTTCGGAAATGGCCAAAATGAAGCCGATATGAATTCGCTTTCGGATTGCCTCCAAGAAATAAACAAAATCGGCCAAGAATTAAGCGCTATGGATATGCCGAATTGACTGGTGGTTTGATGGGGCAATTGATTGACATCTCAGCAATCAAAATATCTTCGCACTTCGTGTCCCAATTCTTGACTAGTTCTCAATCGATTTGGATAGAACTTTCTTTATATTCTGATAGTAAATCTATGTCGGTTTTATTTGGGCCATTTCCGAGGGCAAACGGCCAAGAATTGAGTGCGGTAGAGTGATATTTTTCACTTCTAGAACATTTTGCATTGCAAAGCCAATTATAGTACTATTTTCTTTGGTGGAATACACAACTTTGTCTTGCTTCTATAGAATACTTGGGAAACACTCCGTGACAACAAAGTAAGAGCAATTAAACTTTAGCTCTCAGAACTGTTTCTGTTTGTCATCTGACACTCAAGGGGTATCACGTTCCAGACGTTGCAAAAATCAAAACAAAACAAAAACTTTGAGTTCGGAAAACTTGTTTTTTCCAAATCTCAGAATATCCCTATATTACATCTGTACATACTATGTACATGTAGTATGCCCCTTCCCAAAAGACCAGGGCTAAATCTGCGCAGAGCATGTGTGGAACGGCAATTGATGATAGTATTGATGCGATCAATTGAAGCCGAAGCTGTGCCGAGATTTCCTACCCTCAGTCAGTTGACCTCTAGAGATTCAATTCTGGTAATTTGGCCTAGGAATGATGCAGGAGGAAGCTACGAGGTGCATTTCAGTTCAAAAAACTCAGAGAATAACTTGGAATTACCCAATGCAATTCGGCTAATTCCGGCAACTTCCGAGTTGTTCAAGCTAAACACACCTCGAGGCAACCTCGAGGTTTTATAGCCCCAAGGCTATTACTATTACTGAAGCAATGGAGGTCAACCCAGCTAGAGTACAAAATCCCGGCTTCATTTCAGCTTTATTGATGGGATCAATATTATCAACGGCCCGGGGACTCCCGCGGATGTGTTCTGCACATGTTCTGCTCAAATTTTGTCGGTAGGTTTGTCCACCCTACTGTGGATGTAATATGAAGGCATTCTTATCACGTTCCAGACGTTGCAAAAATCAAAACCAAACAAAAACTTGGAGTTCGGAAAACTTGTTTTTTCCAAATCTCAGAATATCCCTATATTACATCTGTACATACTATGCACATGTAGTATGCCCCTTCCCAAAGGACCAGGGCTAAATCTGCGCAGAGCATGTGTGGAACGGCAATTGATGATAGTATTGATGCGATCAATTGAAGCCGAAGCTGTGCCGAGATTTCCTACCCTCAGTTGACCTCCAAAGATTCAGTAATGAGGTTTTAATGAGGTTGTAATGATGTATAAATGAGGTAAACATAGATACACATAGAGGATGCACTCTGATGGAACATGAATTAAATTGAGAAAGAAAATGCGGGTCCCAAAACTTTTTTTCCCAAAAAATCTCAGAATGCCTTCATATTACATCCACAGTAGGGTGGACAAACCTACCGACAAAATTTGAGCAGAACATGTGCAGAACGCATCCGCGGGAGTCCCCGGGCCGTTGATAATATTGATCCCATCAATAAAGCTGAAATGAAGCCGGGATTTTGTACTCTAGCTGGGTTGACCTCCATTGCTTCAGTAATAGTAATAGCCTTGGGGCTATAAAACCTCGAGGTTGCCTCGAGGTGTGTTTAGCTTGAACAACTCGGAAGCTGCCGGAATTAACCGAATTGCATTGGGTAATTCCAAGTTATTCTCTGAGTTTTTGAACTGAAATGCACCTCGTAGCTTCCTCCTGCATCATTCCTAGGCCAAATTACCAGAATTGAATCTCTAGAGGTCAACTGACTGAGGGTAGGAAATCTCGGCACAGCTTCGGCTTCAATTGATCGCATCAATACTATCATCAATTGCCGTTCCACACATGCTCTGCGCAGATTTAGCCCTGGTCTTTTGGGAAGGGGCATACTACATGTACATAGTATGTACAGATGTAATATAGGGATATTCTGAGATTTGGAAAAAACAAGTTTTCCGAACTCAAAGTTTTTGTTTTGTTTTGATTTTTGCAACGTCTGGAACGTGATAAAGGGGTACATTTTCCATTAAATTATTATAGTATCACCTCTGCATCCCAAGTTATTGTATGTCATGATCACATTTTTTACCCTTGTACGTTGTACATTTGTTATAAATATATACCGGAGCCTCCTTGGTACTCTGAGAAGTCTGGTAATTTCTCAACTAGCTCAATCGAAATGCGACCACGGTCTGTACACGGTTCTATTCAGCATTGATTCAGCACATCTGGCGTACGAGCGTCGAGCGCCAGCGCCAGCCTGAGTGACACGCCAAAAATAGTAGGATTACTTCAGGAACTTTACTTTTCCAGAGAAAGAATTTTAAAATGGTCCAGATCATTGTTCTAAAAATCGCCGCCAGCTACAGCTAGTCTACTAGAGCTTGGACAGGTCTCGGCCCCAAATCCCACTACAAATTTCAATTTCAGTTTCGTTAATTAACACGCAAAAAACCCGCATCGAAAACATACCGAATAACCCAATCAATCATAAGCAGCGCGCGCGTCCTCAGCGACACCTGCTCGTTCCAATACACGCTCCGCCACGCATACATCGCAACCAGGCCTCCCATGAACGAGTGTCCTCCCAAATCGAACACAGCCGCGTTCCCGATGTACGCGAGGCTCCCGAGGTGCAGGTACCTGAACGGTTTCGCCACGGCCTCATCTGCGCCGCCCGCGGCGGATGCGATGGCGTTCGCCTCGAGCACGGGTTCCTGCCGCGCGAGCTTGTGCAGCTTGCGCCCGATGTATTTGCCCTGCTGCGCGGCGACCTGCGCCGTTGCGGGCAGCGACGTGATCTTGTTCCCAATCTCGATGAGCAGCATCGTGAGCTCGTTGAGCGAGAGGCTGTTGTCCGCGTCCGAGTCGTATAGGTCGAACAGCTGCTTGACCTGAGAGTATTATCCATAATGGTTGGCATGCATGCATTGTATAAGGGGTTAAGACGAGGCGCGCACCTCAGACAAGTGGTCCGCAGCCATGGGTATGCGTTGTTTTATGCGCGGGACTGTTGATGTGTTATCAGCCGCAAATAATAATATGTCATGAGCAGAAAGACAAGAACGCGCCCATAATTTCCCACTCCCCATAATCAATCTTCCCATTCCCATCCCGGTCTGCCTCTTGCACGAGCTCCAGCAGGTGGCTCACCACCGATGTCTCGATCTGCGCCGTCGTTAATCAACATCATTTTGTGTTTGTAGATATAAGGAGAGCGCACGCACAGTCGCACAGTCTCCCACGGCATACACCGTCCCGAGTGGCGCGCCCCGCACGCGGAGGTGCGCGTCCACCTCGATCGCTTTCTTATGTACCTGTGCAGAAAGCGAGTCAGCACTGTTCGTCGCACCACTCGCGCATCGTCGTCGCCAACTTGCTCGTGCGGTCGATAAGACGACAGCGCGGCACCCCAGCGACTTTCATTTTACCAGACACATACCTGATTCGGCAACAAACTCGTCACCCGATGCGCAAACGGGTTCATCGCGATCCCCGTCGACCAGAGCACAAAGTTACTCGGGATGGCGTGCTGCTCCGTCTCGCCCGCCGCGTTCTTGCGCGTGTAGATGACGTGCTCGGGGGTGATGGCGCCTACTCTATATTCCAGAGCATCATCAATAAGATGATATTTATTTTTTTGAAGGAAGACGCACCGAGCGGATGTAACCAAATCAACCCCGTCGCGGTTGAATTTATCCTACAGCACAATCAATATCCCGCGAACCCCTACCCAACTCGAGTTCGACGCACCTCGGCATAATTCGATATCGCTTCAGAATACGTGTTGAGGATGTGCTCGCGCGACTGGAGGATGTGAATGGAGACCTCCTCGCGGCAGATTTTGGGATACTGTGGGTGCTCGAGTCAGCCAAACCATTTATTTGAGAGGTAGGGAAGGGGGACACACGTAGTTCATGATGTCCTCCTGGCAAAAGTCGTAGATCTCCGCCGCGGTCTCGACGCCAGTCGGCCCCCCACCGCACACCACAAAGCTGAGCAGCCGTTGACGCTCCTCGGGCGTCGTCGTCGGTAGGCTCGCGGCTTCGAAGTTGTCTGTTCGGCGCGTCAGTATCGTAGATAATAATATGCAGCTGGAAGTGAGGTATAGAAGAGAGAAGAGGGACGCACCCATAATCCGCCTCCGAATCTTCTGCGCGTCGGCAATCGTCTTGAGCTGGAAGCAATGCTCGAGCCCGGGCACGCCGTACGTGCTTGAGGTGGAGCCGACGGCGATGATGAGCTTGTCGTACCTACGATGCGCTTGTTATATTAGCTGGCTGAATACGCGGAGACGCGGGACGCGACGCACGGAATATACAAATTCGCCTTCTTGCCGTCAGAGGACTCGGTCTCGACCTCGAGCAGGCGCTCGCCCATGACGAGGTCGACGGCTTTGCCCTGGCAGTTGCGCGTCAGCGATCGTGCGCGAACGTTATAATGAGCGAGACGCGTACCTGCACAAAGTGCCCCCGCAGACGCGCGATAATTTTCCGTATGGGCTCGATGAGTGAGCGGACCTGTACGGTTCCGACGGCGGCCGCTTTACGATTCCACGTTGAATTAAATATTTTGAGTGTAGACGGAGGAAGAGGAAAGCATACACGGAAGCAACGGCGTAAACGTCGTGAACGTCTCGGTGGACACGACCGTTACGTGGTAGTCGCCGGGGTACAGCGCCTGCAGCGCCGCCATCGCCTACAATTTCCCCTCCGCATCAGTTCAACTCAAACTACCATGAACGCGGTAATGACGCGCACCCCCCACCCCCCGCCGACAATCACCAGCCGCGGTCTTGTCGCAAGCTTCTTGTGCTCCTCGTCCTCCTCGTCGTCCACAAGCACGCGCACGATCGGCAGGTTCTTCGGGCCCCCAGCTTCAGGATGGAGTGCGAGCGGCGACACAGGCACGCGCTCAACATGCTTTTCATTATAAGTAAAGGCGTCGTGGATGAAGAAGCCCGCGCCGATGGCGAGGACGCCGACTGTTGCGGAGAGACAGAAGTATCCCGTGTAACGCGCGACGGTGAGGCTGCGCCCGAGATAACTGTAGTTTGGTTTGCTGGTGCTAAAAGGCCGTTTCGGTGTTGAGGTTAAGCGGAAGGTGTAGTGGTGAAGACATCGAAGAGGACGTGCTCGCAGAGGCGCGAGCATGCTCAGCGTCGAGTAAAAGTTCAACTCGTCCGACCACGGTGGTCAACGGAAACCTCGAAATAACTCAATGACGTCGGTGCTGCCAAAACAAGTTTGACTTCAACTTTTTTTCAGTTTTGTAGCGCGACAAAATTTTCAAACCCGACCGGGCAAAAAAATTCGGACTTCTTTTTTTTTCGCGTTTTTCAACTCGACATTTTTTCAAAATTTTTTTCCCGAGTCCGACCGGTTGCAAAAATCGCGGACTTCATTTTTTTTGGCGTTTTTCAACTCGACTTTTTTCCAAGTCCGAATTTTTTGCCCGGTCGGGTTTGCCAAAAAATATCGGACTTCTTTTTTTTCCAACCTTTTTCAGCGCGACATTTGCGAAAGTTGATCCCAAAAAGCCAAGTCCAAACCCACGACTAGCAAGTCGTAACAGTGCGGGAGCCTCGAGAGCCGTCGGAAATACCCGAGCGGTGTTTAAAGGCTTCGGACAGACGTAATTTTATAAAGAGTAGAATCTATCCCGGTTCCTCTCTTTTTCTAGTCTCTTTCCGACCTATTCGAGGCGCTATATCTTTGAGAGCAATGTGCATGCACTCGTTGCGTCGGACTCGTAGAGTTTTTGAGTATCCGGAGGAACCCCGCTTTGAGTTTATACCGAGCGAGATGGACCTTCCAAGCGGGCCAGCGAGTATAAAACCTATAATTCGACTTGATGAGACTTGGTCCCGCCCTTGACCATGGCCACCTGGATAGGGACGACGGTGACCTCTTTCTGGCTCCCATCAACCTTGATGCGCACACCGTCAACGTCCTCGAAATTGAAAGCTTTGGGAGTGAGTTCCTTTCAGCTTGGGTGGGAGGTCACCGGGGAGGGATTGCCATTGTCGAAGTATCTGTCATTTGACCTGGCCATGAAAGCCAAGACAGAAGGTGAACCCACAGCATTTTGGAAATCAACTTTGAGCCCATTGGTGGATAGCCCAATGATATGATCCTCCCGTTCTAAAATGGCGTGTAGTTCTTCTCGCACAATCCCGGACGTAACACATCCCTGGTCCTTGTCATCTGTGTAACAATACTGGAAATCGACCAGGTCTTGGCAGATCGCCTTGGTAGATCCTCCAGTAAGGAAGGCGCGCACCCCGTCGAGGTAACTGTAGGAATTATGGGATGAGCAATAAAGTAAATATCAGCGTAGTTCCATGGCCCACTTTTGGCGTATCCGTTTATTGCTTGTCGCCAGAACTCTCGTCGCAAATTGTTGAATCGCTTCGCGAGTGTCTTGCAAAACCGGCGCCTGAAGTATTCGACGCCATTTCTCGGAAAAGGACACGCCAGAGTGATCGAAGAGAGCCGAGTAAAACAAGAAGATCCCGCCCACGTACTCATTAAACGCCGCGAGCTCCTCGGGGGTGAACTCGGGGATCCTCTTCAAAAAATGGCCTCTCCACGACTCGAGCTCTTTCTGGAATGAGATGTTATTCAACAGCGGCAATACTGGATGTGCGCTGGACGTACCGGCGTCAGCTGTTGTCTTACAACTATGATTTTTGCCCTCTGGGCCCGGCCGCGAAGGTCATAACCTTGCTTCAAGCTGTCGGAACTGCAAAAGCTGAAGTGATGGCAGGATACAGACGAAAGGAGGCCACGAGCTCGCTCCCGCTGCGCAGCCGACAAGACCATCGATCCATCTTGGTCTTCAATGGCGTTCAGCTGGTCTACGAGGAAATAAATATAAATCCCCTGCTCGTACTGAATCCAACACCATTCGATGAGCTCGTCCTCTTCCTCGAGACCTCGAAGTTCATCGCGTTTATCCCTACTCACCTCATCCTGCCTGGCGAAAGCACACAAGAGGGCGGCAACCATGTACGGGATTGGAGATTTGGCAAAATCTTCGCAATCCGGGAGATATGCAACGATTTTGCCTTGGCGGCGAAGCCAGACGGCGAGCGCAGCGAGCAGGTGGGACTTCCCTACACCAACCGTCCCGTGGAGTAAAGCCGCCGACAGAGAGATGCCGTCCTTTTTAAACTGGCCAACCACGTGAACCAGCGGTGGAAAGCCTTCACGGCCCATCCACTCAAATTGGTTGTGGCCGTTGCTGTCGGGACTTATGGAAAAGGCAAATCGATGGTTCGGGAGTGATCGACAGACGAAAGGGAAGGGTAGGCGGCGCCAGATGACAGGATTTGAATATTCTTCAAAGTCTGGGCTCTGAGCATTGATGTCACGCTCGAGCGAGGCCAACTCTCCTGTACCCACGTCAGCCTTGAACCTCTTTTCGATGTGGATGTGTACCTTCAGTCGGCAAGGAGATGTACGGTACTTCATATTCACTCGGCCGTCTCCGTTTGCGGGAAGGTTCAGAGACTCGAACGGCTGGGAAGACTGGCTTGTGGTGATCTCGCCGGTTCCGCCTTGACGCGCTGGTGGAGTAAGTCAAGTGAAATCCAAGTGAACTGTTCAAATGGGCGCGTACCATCTTTCGCGATGTACTCGGTACAAAGCGGGTCGAGAGACCCATTGGAGTTTTTGTGATGAATCAGGAGACGTAGGATGGCGAAAAGGTGGCCTCTGTTGTATTGATCTTGGACCCCAAGGGCCGCGATGATTCTCTTTAGAACCTCGGGTGGCTAAACGGTATATGTGTCAGTTATGTAAACTCGAGGACAAGTGTTATTCAACTCACAATACACATTTGTTCGAGGATCTCGGTGTATAGATATGCAATGAGAAGCGGGAGAGAGCCTCGTGGTAGCCGCCAGCTTTCCGAGGCTTTGAGCTTGTCCGTGAATTTTAGACTTGCAGCTTGAATTGGGTCAATGTCCGAGTCGCCACTACCTGCCTCCCAGACAGGGGTGTTGAACAAAATGTCGAAGTATCGGAAGCCTTCCTCGACATTTAGGTCTTTTAAATCGATGCAAGAGCGAGAAGCAGCTGAAGCGGTGAGCTCGTCTGCTGAATATACTATCTCCATCGTGGTGATGACCAGAGTGTACACAGGGGCTTGCTCAGGGGTCGAACTGGCTCGGTCGTTTTGATGGATATTGAACGTCACGCCGCACGGTCCAACGGGAGTAAACGGTTCCTCGATAGAGGTCAAGTCGTAGATTCGTAGTACAGACCTCGGAAAAGATAAATCAATTTCCCAAAAGTTATCCAACGCATCTGAATCATTTCGCGAACAAAACACAATTTGATTGAAATCACAGAGAAAACGGGGAGGGAAGAACGGTGATGATGGCCACTGAAGAGGGAAAAATCACCAGATGGCAGACAAGGCAAAGAGCCGGCAAGCAACAGTATGGCGAAGTGATGCCAACCACTCTGGCGGGTCAACCAGTCCCACGAAACTTATTGACCCCACGAAAATTTGCATAGTTGAGCTGGCTAGGTATTTAAGCCTCAAGAAACCCAGCAAGGCCATTGTCTTTCATTGACATTTATTACATCTTCTTCTTCCTCCTTCCTATATACTAACATGCAAAATGTACGACATGCAAATCAGTCCATAGGGACCCTAGTAGCTAAGAAAAGAATATGGTATGGGGTGGTATGTATATGTGTATATATATGGGTAAGGATGAATACGACTTCGAATTCGAATTCGGATGGGAAGAGCCTGATCATGAGAGTGCGGCGACGAAATAGCGATATGATAGGGATATTTGCGCGAGAGGTCCAGTCCATGAGATGCAGAGAGTGGGGAGTGGGCAGGCAGTGCGAAGCCGAATTGATACAAGGAGAGTTGAAATGCATGCATGAATAAAAAGACCACGAGCGTTGTCAGCTCTCGTGCCCCGAGGCTATTGCCTCGGGGTTGTCACTCGCGCGTGGGGTGGGGTTCGGGTCCGCAAGCAGCAAGGCCTCTTCGGCTCCTTCGCCCTGTACCTGGGCCAAAATCGCTCCTCCCACGCCCTGTTCCCGTTCCCAATCCAAGTACCCACCGGCCACACCCGCATGAACGTTCCCAAAGTCCGAAATCGAGGGGAACGTAAACTCGGCGGGAGCCGGCGGCCGCTCCTTGTCTTTGTCGCGGCTCTTGCGCGAGCGCACTCGCATGCTCTCTGGACGCTTCAAAATTGCATCCGCAAGCACATCGCTGAACCCCCCATCGTCCTCCTCGTCCTCATACCCATACGCGTCCCTGTCCCCGTCGTACTCGTCCCGCTCCCCTTCGGCCTCATGTTCGGGTTCGCTTTCATGCAATTGGGTATCGTGAAGATCGTGTTCGTGCTGTTCGTATTCCGGCAGCTCGCCCTCGCCCAGCCCGTCCTGCGCCTCGACGCCGACCCACCCTTCGCCCACCTCGCCTTCCCATCCGCTGGTGCGCATGCTCATACCAAGGCGCGCCTCAGCCGTCTGCGTCCTGGTCCGCCTTCGCCCGCGGTCCACCGCCGCCAGCGCGGGTGTAGGAGAACCCAGAAGGTCAGGCGAGCCCGAGCCCGAGCCCGATGCGCTCCCACTGCCGCTCCCCCCTGCGCTCCCGCTCCCCCCTGCACTCCCCGCCCCAGGGAAGAGCATCGAGAACAACGTCGGATGCTGCTGCTGCTGCTGCGGTGGTGGTGGTGACGGTAAGGACGGTGGCGGGGGCGCGGGGTACGCAAAATACGGTGGCTGCTGCCCGTTCACACCTGCGGGCGAGAGCATCGCCGGGGGAGAGAACATTCCAGGGATGGCGTACCCGGGGGGCGGCGGAGGTGGGTACGCGCCGGGCGGCTGTGCGCTGGGGCTCCCTGGGCCGGGGCTACCGTTGGGCCCAGGCCCTTGCTGCATGTGTAGGTGGGGCATCGACGACGCAAAGAGCGCGCCGTACGCCTGTACCTGGTGCATCAGGTGGTGGATCTGTGCTTGCAGCTGTGCACAAATATATTAAAAGAAAGAACTGGAAAATGGAAGGAGAAAAACGCACCTCAAGCTCACGCCGGCGCCAAGTATTATTCTCCCAGCGCATCATCTCGACATCCTTGGCGTAGCGATCGAGCTCCACGCGGGTCTTTTCCTCGCGCATGCGCGCAGCCTCGAGCGCACCGCGTAGCGACGCGAGCTGCGTCTGCGTAGTGAGCGAGGGCGGAGGCGTACCGCCCGTACTCGCACTCGAACCAGGCGTCGGCGTACGCCGCGGCGTGGGCACCCGGCGTGGCGTCCCACCGCTGGTAGCAGGCCGCTGCGGCTCAGCGTTGAGCGTGGGGAAGGTGAGGTCATCGGACGAGACGGACGACTGGGGGGGTGAGGCGGCACCGGACGAGGAAGAGGATGTGGAGGCAAAGGGCGCAATGGGGGAGCCGCGCGACTTTGAACGGAAGCGTGGGGGCTTGCGGTAGGTCGTCTCACCCGAGGAAGAGCCCTGGCCGTCCCAGTCCCATGGATTCGGGGCAGGAGTGTAGTATGCGGGGTATGTGGTTTGGTGGGAGGGCTGGAGGAGGACGGTCGAGCCCGAAGAAGACTTGTCCGACGGCGAGTCGGAGGGGGTGGCGGGGGACATGATGGATGATGCTGAGGAACTAGAGGAGATGGAGATGGATGGCGGCTCGGGGATCTCGGAGATGTCCCGTAGAGCCGGGTCACCGCCGGGGTTGCCGTCGGGGGGCGGGGCGGGTGCGGGCTGGGCTCGGCCACGGGGCTTACGAATGTTCATCGTGGGAGGTGTCGCGTCTGCATCTTCGCTGTCGCGGGCATTTATCTCCGTCATTCCCAGAACCGCAGCAGCGGCGCTCGAGGCAGTAGAGGACGAGACAGAGCGAGACGACGTGGACACGGATGCAGAGCGTTGAGAGGAGCCTGACATAGACGACTCTGGGATCTGGGGCAGCGGGGAAGTTGCCGCAGAGGTGCCACTCCCAGTCTCGTCGCGGTCGCGGGGCATGACAGTCAGCATCTTGAGTTTCTTGCCGCCCTTCAAGACTTCTTTCAGCGGATCCTTACCGCGACGCCGGCGTTCCTTGGAGCGGGAGTTTTTGGCCGCGTTGGGGTCATCAAAACCACTACCGGCTGTATTTTTTCCGTTGGGGTATTTCTTGGCGTCAGAATCAGCCTGAGACCCCGCAGAAAGCCCCCGGGCGTTGGGAGAGAAGGAGAGTCGTCTTCCTGAGCGACATATGAGGGCGGAGCCAGCGAGAAAGAGGGTTGCGAGAGTGGTAGCGACGAGGACGGTGTGGTCGCCGTGGAGGGCAGCGTGGAGAGGGTCCTGCTCACCGTCGTCCATGGCGGCGGTGGTGGTTCCTCGTAAGAAATAATAGTCGTGCCTTCGAGGCGGGAGCGGAATGGAGAGAGGTCTTAATAGTTTGAGTCAGGCACGTGATGATCGTCCTACAATGGCCAGGCACAGCATCTATTTCCGTTCTTTGTCTCTCCTCCCAGCATCAGATATCCCTGATAGTCCGACATAGTTCCACATGCCGACTATTCTCGCGCCATGCAATCCATCCTCATTATTAAATGTCGTCTGATCCACTGTATCCTCACATGGTTCTCTGCAGTACAACTCCCCAGAACACAAAAGGGAACCCCAAAGTCCCAGGTCTGTCAGCCGGACGCTGAGAAGGTTCTACGCATCGTCTCCGAAGTGTCCCCCCATGGGTGCCGAGTCAGTCGCGGCCCGCCCTTCCTCTTGCGTACCGGCATAATCCTATGAGAAATCATACCCAGGTGCGGCAGGTGCGTCTTGTCATTGCACAGAGTTCGTCACCACGTCGGAACGCGCCGCGGATCCAGCGCGGAAAATCTGGGGCACCAGCAGCACTGTCGTACGTGGACTGACCTCGGGGCGTCGACGACATTGTATACGAGAACCGACGGAAAGTTTTTCTACGGCGGACCTCCGCTTCGCTATTATTATATATATTTTTACGGCGCATGGATGGCCTCTTATCTCCTCGACATCCACAAAATCATGGTCGCCTTCTGGATTACGACCCACATTACTGGACTGCGGTGCTTGTCCCGCTTTTGGAAAGTTTGCTTTTTCGGAAACCGGTCCTTGTTTGAGCACAAAGTCGGCTACAAAGGCGCTCTCGCATACTCAATAGCCGTCTGCACATCTTACTGGTTACCTTGTAATTGCCTCTTCAACCAGAGCAACGGGTAGTCGTCGCTGCCAACTTTTCGGGCACCTAACGCTGAAAAGCCTCATCAATGAATGACCAACATACAACGTCATTGTCGGCCCCTATTCCTCGATCATGATCATGTCCATTCGACAACAGGTTTCGGCAAGCAATTATCCAACGCTTATCTTTCCATCTTCGTTTTTCCTTATAATACCTTATTCTCGACGCCACATTTGTCATAAGGCGAGTACTTCTTGTCCGCGATGCATAATATCTTTCCCGCCGGTCGGGACCAACCGTACTTCTCCAACTTCCAACTTGGTGGCGCAAATAGTCTCTCGTAGTAAAGACGGCCCAACGGCGCCAGGTCAAGATGCCGTACCTGGTTGAGGAACGAAGGTTCAAACTATTCAAAGGCACTGTTCCTTTTATACCCAGATGCTATCACAATTTCGTGCTCGTACCTCGCATATTGTCGGTACCCACAGCACGACCCTCCAAGTCTGCCTATCCCTGCTTTGCACGTCCTCGCTCACCAAACCTCGGCTTCTCGCGCCTCTCATCATCGTCGGGGACTACTGCAAGACTGCAGGAATCCAATCGAAGAATATTAATATCTGCACTGCCCACCGATATCAATGGTCCAACGTTCTCCCAACCAATGGACTCGTCCCCGTACTACAGCCATTCCGTCGGCATTTTGTTGTTATGTACCATCGACTTCGGAGTCGGACTTTGAATCTGTTCTTATCAACACCCACCCGCCTTTAGTATTATGCTCTTGTCTCGAGGACTTTGATAATAAAGGGCCCCAAGTATATTTTCTTTTCAAGCTATGGTCTCACTCATTTTAAGCAAGCCGCCAAACTCTCTCATTTCTGGCTGGCTAGCCAATTGACTTGGACACGGGTTTCATTATCCGACACTTGTTCCGCTGACTGTGAGAACCGTTTGTTTCATTATCCCACCGGATGGGAGGAAGTCTCATCTGCAGGAGAAAGTCTCAAATAGTCTCCTAAGGCATTCTCCAAAACGTATAAATTTGGTTCCGTGCCCTCACTTCCTCCCTCTTCCTAAATCATCATGATATCAAAATCGCAGTCGGATCCATCTGCACTAGGGGGCCGCAAGAGAAAAGCCGATGCCCCTGTGTACGGTTATATAATGGGACGGCTACGACAAGAACATATCTTCTCATCTATCGAGGAAGACGACTGGGACGCGCTCACAGCTAAAGTGTTGGCTGATCCCCAGCTGCCTCCTGTAATAAATATTTCGACTTGAAATCTGTTTCCATTTCTCTTATATCTCATTTCGAGCCCGCATACACTCCAAGGCCGTTCACGGAGGCCACCCCGCTCTCCGATGATCTATTCGGGGCTGACGTCGGCGAAATCAATGTTCGCGAGGGCGGTGGGAATGAGACGACGATCTTGGACGGGAAGGACCGTTCTCCGGACCCGCTGGGCGTATACGACGTGCGTGTATCGTGGACCCTCTCTCTCCCCATTTTCTACCTAAACACGGAAAGCGGCGTTCTGTAATAAACGCCTTGACTGACGGATTGCGTTGGAGATTCGCTCACATCAGCAAAGTCCCGGACGATTCACCGTCCCAGCATGAAGGTCGAGACGTGTCGGACAGCATTGCGAAGGGCTTCCGCCTCTACGTCGGCCTCCAGCGCATCACCGAGGAGAACGTCGCACCGGCTGGCATCTGGCCGGCCCCCACGACCCCCTGTGGTTCCGGCGACATCCGAGACGAAGCCATTCAAAGCTGTGGCCACATGCGACCTCAACATACTGCAAAGTCGGGACCTCGCGACTGTTCTCCGGCTCTTGACGCTAGCTGTGAGTGTACATGTCTATCGGGTCTTTCCCTCAACTCTTATTGATGTTTACACAGATCCTCGAAGCTCCGGAGGACTTTGAAAGGTTGGCAGTCGCAGCACTGTAAAGGGGTACCCTCGACTCCGATTCCAGCCAATCAAGAGAATGCCGAGCGCGAAGTATTGAAAATTTATATCTAAGTAATATCGCGTCCGAATGAATCAACGCGTCGTCCTCGTATTTCAGGATAAATGCGGGATCTCATGGAGTACGTAGTGACCGGGCTCTACAAATGAAAAGGGAGGTTGGTTGAATCCGGCGAGAGGTTTGTTACAATAGGGTTGTTCACAGTTGCCCGCCCTTTTTCTCCCCCTTTTTCGCCCTTTTTGCCATTCTCTTCGTTTTTTGCCCGGTTTCCACCCTTTTTTCAATTAGAAATACAAAAAGGGTAGAAGACCGACAAAAAACGGGGTCCTATCTGTACTTGCAAGAAACGAAAAAAAAGGGCGTGAAAAAGGGTGCCAAAAAGGGCTACTGTGAAACCCCCGGCTTTTTCTGCCCCTTTCGCGCCATTCTTGGCTCTCTTTCTTCATTGCATGCAGCCTGGGTGTTCATATCGTTCCTCAAAGGCCACATACCACCTCAAAGGTTCAAAAAGGACTGGGATGAATTTTATAGCACATTATCTGCCAGGCATTAAAAAGGGTGCAAAAAGGAAGCAAAAAGGAAGCAAAAAGGGCGTGAAAAGGGGCAACTGTGAACAATCCTAATGGCAAACGCCTGAGTACGAAGTCCTAGGTATTCTGAGTTAAAAATAGTAGCGGATGTAAATAAGCAAGTTGGATTTAGACCGTGCTATTGATATCGTCCCCGTGTTACAGCCATTCTGTCGGCATTTTGTTGGTATGTGCCGGATTACAAGCGAGACACTACTGTATACATGGTGTACTCGAGAAGGAAAGTAATAATAAATGAATCACAATATGCATACTCAGTCGTCGTCGATCACGATGCAGTCGCCTACGTACGCCGGCCCGTCGTCGTCGTCTAGCTCGATGACCTCCGGCAGACTGTGCGGCAGCATAAGCGGGAACGGCGGCTGGTCCATCGACGCGTCGATGTGCAGCACATAGTCTTCCTCAACCTCGGGGTCGTCGACGCCATGACTGCATCCGAAAGGCTATTGAACACGGCACGGATAAAACTAGGAAGAATGACACGAACCTGACACGAAGATGCGTGCGCATCTGCAGGAACGAGTGCTGCTGGCGACACCGCGTGCACACGCGTTCGGGCGCGTCGTTGTGGCACGTCTCGTACATCTTCTGCTGCAGCGCCTCTGCCGCCTCTGCCGCAGACTCGCTCAGCAGCCGCCACTTACTCGCCTCCCCCGACGCCGCGTGGTACATGTCGTGCAGTATCTGCATGGCAGACTAATGAGCGCGCCATTTAGACAGAGCAAGAAAACCACCCACCGCCTTGCGCCACCGGAATACCGCGCGTCCCTTCACCTTATGCGTGCACCGCAAACACTCCAGCCACGCGCCCACGTCGTCCATGTCTTGCGCCGTCGTCAAGTCTGCGTCCAGCCCGGACCCGCGCACCACAGACCGCGCAGACGCCTCCGCGGCGGGGTAGTACGCCACGCGCTTGCCGTCGTAGTTCCACGGTTCCGAGTCCAGGTTCATGCACAGCAGCGCGAGGTCGTCGTCCCGATTGCGGTGGCCGTGCCGGAGCCCAGAAAGACACGCGTGAGCGAGGACCCGCGGGTACGCGATCGGCTCGCTGCAGTCTGCGCAGCGGAAGTAGGTCGTCACCCGTAGCAGAAAGTCGCGGTCGCCTTTGTTAGGTTCAGGGAGCAAAGCCAGCAAGCCCAGGGTTTTTGACTCGCGCCACTCCTCGAATAGCCGCGGGAGGCCGTCCACAACGCCCTGAAAGCTTTCCTCAGTCGTGTAGGCATCCATTGAGGCATCTTCCAGCATGGCCTTGATGTGGGGCATCACACAGACGTCGACAGCTCGCGGATTGACTTCGTCTATGGGTCGCTCGTGGATGTACGCTTTGAGAACCGAAAGCAGGAGGCGTTGGCGTTTCTTGAGGAGCGACTTGCGTTTTCTCCGTTGCATCTTCTCCGTTACGCTTTGCATCAATTCCACCAGTTGCGGCTTCATATTGTCCCAAACTAGATCGCGTCCTGTGAGTGCCCAGGGAAAATACGCCCGAGAACATACCGCGATCAGTGATCACATTGTCAGACTTGACCAAGCTATGCTCAGACAACATCTCGGGTCGGGTGTCGTTGATAAATTGAACTTCCTCTTCGTAGCCCAGCTCACTGAGGCGTTTGCAAATTCTGGGAAATACTGATATGAAATCCGCCGCAAATAACTCGAACTGCACCCACTCAATTTTCCTTCTCTCTCGCGCTTCTTCACGCAGACGCAGCAGTCTGGCTATCCGTTTTGGTCCGGACATTTCAGCTTGAGATGCGTGCTGGGAGGTGTGAAAAAAAGTTGTGTGTATCGAAAAAATAGATTTCTCACTGCTTGTATTTCTTCGACCAATTTCCGTCTTTTATTACAGAACTGCTCGAATTTTTCTGGATCTCCTTTCTTGAGTTGAACGAGTTGTTGGTTGATTTCGGCTGCCTCCTCGTGGCTGTAAACGAACCCTGGATGGCAGACTCTTTTTCAGAAAGAGAGGTGTGTATATTGTGCTACTCACGGCCACCGGTTGGTAAGATAGCGGTCGCGTGCCTGAGCAAAGAAATATTGTTCGACATGAGGGATCCCGGTAGCTTCTTACAGACTTTGTAAGCCTCATCAAAGCTGAAACACAGAACAAGTCAGTGGTTTGTGTACAATAATATCCTTGAACAACGCACCGTCCCTCGGTACACTTTTTACAAAGACGCAACTGAAACGCCCACAGGATGCTATGTTCTCCAACAATAAAGCAAGACTACAGAAAAAGTCCGAATAGTTCTAGGCCAAGACTTGGACAAACGTACGCAAAACGTACGTGACAATGTGGCGAGAAAGCCAGGTTCGCGTATTGGGGCTCGTTTAAACCTTCTGGCAGGCCAGGAAGGTCTGGGTCATTCAGAAACGCGGATTTCCATATAGATATCGCAGAGTGGCTCATCAGGACATTACGCAGGTCCTTCGTTGTCCTAGCTAGACGCAACACATCGGGAGGGTCCAGTTGACTGAAGATCTAGTATATGGCAATGAGGCTGCCATTCGATTTGAGAATGGACATACGTGCACACCTCAAATAGAATATCGAGCGGCATCTCAGGTAACATCTTGAGCTGTCCTCGCCCACGAAAACGCGGGGGCCCTTTGACGCGCTTTTTCGGAGATGAATATTCCTCGTCAATCGCAATGGCGGTTCTTTTCTTGGTGTTTCGAGGCATGGTACAGATAGGTTTGAGGCGGAAACTAAGCGAGTGGTATGTAGAGAGGGCGAGTGTAATAGGGGCGAACACCAAAAACAACTGAGTGTCACAGCTCCTAGGTGTGACTGGCGTGACTGGCACAATAAGCGCCCAACTTTCTCTCTCACAAATGAAATACACGGGTCCACGGCTACAACACAGATGATGCTACATGAATGCTTTGATCTTTATAGGCTTCCTCACTGCAGCAGAATTACCCTCCTTAAATTTATAAGTCACCCTATATTTCTTTTCTACATTCTTCCTCGCAGCAGCCTTGGTCGTGCTGATAGAAGGCGCAGTGATCAAGCGGCCAAAGAAGTCTGTCGGGGGCTGAAATAATAAATCAGCGACTTTCGTCGGTCAATGCAAAAACGGTCTCTCACCTTGTCTGCAATGTCGACGACAACTTCAGGCGCCGTTCGCGCACGCTTGTTCGGAGGCTCAGACGCATCCAGTGCTTTGGTCGGCGAACTGAACGTGTCGCGTTCCTCAGCGTTTTTAGCTCTACTGCGGTAAGATTATTGATTTGACACGACTTGGATTATACGCACGAAGATTTCCCGAAGAAGTCGTGCTTGCCTCGCTTCCCCTTCTCCACGATATCCACCTTCCGGGATATCGTCTGAGCTTCAATCTGGGCACCAGCCGTCAGCGCGTGGATTCAGGAAATAAAAATAACGTACCTCTCCTGCGACAAGGTGGCGAACGGCGTATCTCGACACAGAGATATCAGCGGCCCGTTTACCATCATAGGTCACAAAGACGTCGATAGGACTGAACAAATTCGATTAACTGAACAGCGGGTAGAGGACGAAACTGAAACCTACGGGTCAAGGCGGTAGGTAAGCTGCCCATCTTCTGCTCTTTCCTGGAAGAACTGAAGCTCCAAAGTTGACATGATATCGACCAAACGGCTCAACAGCGCGCGCTCTTCAGGTTTAATTACCTGGCTGTTCACCTGCGAACTGTCAATAATTTCTTGAATGTTAATAGAGTTGCCGTACCGGTCGCAGCGGCGGAGATATGATTCTGTTGATGTAAGGGCGAACTCGAGCTGAAGGATTGGCGTGCTGACGAGGTGGCGGTAGTCCCCGCCGTGTCGCGTGCTGGCCGACTGCAAACACCGCGAGAGGGACTTGTAGATTTCCTCGTTAGCGCGAGTCCGGACAAGGCTCTGGATAAAACCGTGTCACGCGGGATAAATCAACAGGCTCAGAACTTACCTCCCAATCTGCCTGACTCCGCTCCACGCGCTGCCCGCTCTGCTTGAACAAAGGATAAAACGGAACCAAGGTGTAGGGGAGGTACTGGCTGAGGGCGAAGTCGCCGTCGGAATACATGCTCGCGGATAGCATGTCGAAGGTCACTAGCCACTCGTTCGCCTTTTCGTACCGCGAAAAATTGGCGTCATGTTGATGGAGGGTGGGATAATGCGCGAAACATCCTGCTGAAGATCAGCGAAAAGAAGACAGGAGTTTAGGACAACTAACCGACTGCGATGCTATTTTCTCTACCACACCCGTCCACCTCTCGACTGAGGCGTCCGACATATCTCAATTCTTCTGCTTCTGTCAGCGCGAGCTCTTTCACCCTCTTCCGCGTCAATGGGGTGAACAAGTTATTCAGAACCGAAATCAGGGAAGTGTCCGCCTCCTTCATGCCCACAGTGGCGCCCCGGATAACAGCCTCCGTCACCTCTTGACTTCGCGACTTGATGAACTGAGCAAGTATAAACTCTGTCAGCTCTATGAGACGAACGAAGGAAGCAGCCGCACCTGTAGGGTATTAATACACCCTCGAAGATCACCTCTGGCAATTCCAACAAGTGTACTCAGAGCTCGACTGTCTGCTTTCAAACCCTCAATCTCGCAAACCTCTCGCAGCCGTTTCACGGTGTGGATGTCCGCCGGTCTAATGAACCGGATCTGCAAAGCATGGGCCCGCAGCTTGGTAAGTGACGCCGCATTCTGGTCGTTGCAGATACATATGATTGGTCGTAAAATGGGTCGCTTTGCGTTTGGGTCGCGGCCTTTGCCAGACCGATCTATCATGAAAACAATCAGGCTGGGGCTTCACGGACCACAAAAAGAATACTTTTTTTCCATGGTTTGTCGGAAGTAAGCTGGATAAGCTTGTGGATGAATGTGTTGGACTGTAAAGAATGGTCGTGAGCAGTGTATGGCACAAATGATACGAAAAGGATACGTTTTCGCCGGCCCCGGTGGCACCATCTATTTCGTCGATGACTAGAAGAACAGGTTTGGTGCTTCCGACTGCACATCCAGACTCCAGTGCAGGCCGTATTCGGTCGTCAATAACCGAACCAGAGCGGGCGTCACTGGCGTTGATTTCCATGACCTCGTACCCAGCTTGTCGAGCCACGACATGAGCTAGCGTCGTTTTTCCTAAGCCAGGAGGACCGGATAGCAGCAGGAGCTTCTCAAATATCAGGACTGCAGTCCAAGAAATTAAGTGGCCCACCTTCTCTTTCGGTCTGCGATATTCATCCGCGGCGTCAAAATCTTCGTCGTCGTCTCGGGGTCGCTTTTTCCCTTTGGTCTTCCCAAATACACACCAATCCCACTGCTTCACCCACGTCATCGTCTCGCGCGCTACTCGTTCATTTCCCATCAAGTCCGTAAATTGTCGTGGGCGGTATCGATCAACCCAGAGAGTATCCTCAACTAGGATTTCAGGATCAGACTCAGACGCCGTTGGCTGGCGATCACTGGAAAATATGTGAGGAGCGTCAACAGTATTGACGATGAACGAACGCTTCTTGGAGTCTGGTCGCCGTTTCGACCGATAGACTCTCCAACAACCGATGAATTGGAACGTCTAAAAGGTTTCCCATCCGTTCGGTGAAGTTGCGGAGGGGGGCTTTCTGTAGGAAATGAGTGCTGGACGGATGTAGCGCACAATACCGCACTCACATTTCGGTTTGCATGGGAAATTTTTGTCTTGCGCTTAAAATGTATGGTTTTCCCGTCAAACGTGGTGCCTTTTACGGAGAACGGCGGCACGTAGTCGGAGGTTGAGCCTAATACCGGAGTGGGAATTCCGAATGCTTTTGCGACTGTGGGCGGGTCGTCGTCGTCGTCGTCGTCGTCCGCTATGGATTTTATGAGTTCGGTAGTCAGTTTTCGAAGAGAAAGACGCGCCTAGAGAGCTTGAAAGCAACCCATTGGGAGTAAAGGTTGGGCCAACACCTGACGCAAGGATTAACGAAGCTTCGAAAGTTAGAGGCATCGTACTAGTCGTCAGATCGGAGAGTAGCCCATTCGGCGTGAATGACTTGCTGGGTCCTTGGTTTCACAGTAAGTGATCGCTGTGGCATGGACTACGTAGTAGTGCACCTGCAGATGAAGAGGAGGCAGGACCTAGCAGTCCGCCGAGAGTAAAAGAAGGTACCACTTCCGGTACATGCTCTACCGGTTTGTCTAGGGATGAGGAGCCCAAAAGCCCGTTCGGAGCGAACATGGCCATCGTCGTGGATGAGCGTGGATGTTGAGAGTGACAGACGCGTGACGCGACGCGATTGACTTTTCGGCAAATCCCGACGGCTACTTTGATGGATAGACTCAAATAGGAGTTCCGGATGAAGACAGACAATTTTACAACGCTCAAGTGAGAAATCAACAAGACCTGATATCAAGGCAATAAACTACATGGTCCGATATAATTTCTCTCTCCATGCATTTGAGCCTCCTGTTCAGTCAAGCCCATCAAGCCCAAGATTCGGTAAGCACTAAACGCTGAGTTGGTATCTGCATTTCAGAGTCAAGATCGCAATGAGCGATTCCATCTGAGTCCCCAAAATCTTCGGCCTTGCGATACTGATGAATGCTGGAGGGATGACCAGACATCGATCCAGAGCAGGTTCATGAATTATAACACATACTGTACGCTTCCCAACATCAATGGATACGTGGCTGCTATGAGACCGAGCTGGCTCTCTAATCAGCGATTCAACCAAAATGGCCTCCTGAGCAAATTTCATGTTGTCAGACATTCGGGTCGCAAATTTATGCCACCGAGCCGTAAATGTGAACACAGCAAGAAAGTAGTCAAGAACAGCCTACAGGTCGTTTACCAATTTCATGATGAGTGGCATCCCAGTGCATCCAGAGTGTGTCCAGGGTTGTTTTCATAGAGACAGTTCGGAGCAGGCAGAGATGGACAAATATTTCGACTGGGATAAGTTCGTGTGATACGAATGACCAAGTCTCGCCGGCGCTGAAAGGAGAGGCAAACCTAAATTTATTGGAAGAGATGCAACAATAAAAACAAATGCGAAGGAGCGTGACAGTATGCGACGAATAATGCAGCAGTGAAAGATGAAGGATGGTGCGAGTAGGCGGAGCTCTAGTGGCACAGCGCCATACATAACAGGAATCACATTGAAGAGGGAAGAGGGCAACCTCAGACGGTGTTGCGACGGGGCCGGAGGCGGGCCCACGCCTGCTTGAGGCGAGAGGGCGGGGCGAATGCGTACGGGAGGAGGCCAAATCGACCACGGCGCAGGATATCAAGCATGAGGAGCGACACGAGGATCTCGACGGGCGGCGCGAGGCCGAGGGGGTGCTCCGAGATCTCGAGGTATGCTGCACCGCGGCCTGGTATCGGCGCGTGTGTCGCTTTGAGTGCAGGGGCGTGCATGTGAAGCTGCGCCATGCGCGTATCTGAGTCATAGTCCAGGAGCTGGCGGTGCAGGCACGTTAGCTTGAAAAGAAGATAATAAGGAATATGCACGAACGAAGAGAGAATCTGGCGTGGCGGTCCAGAGATACTCTGTGTCGAACCGGGTAGGAATTGAGATTTCTTTAGGGCTGCAGGGCGCATTGAGATGTGTTAAAATTTTCTTTCGGAAAGGACACAAACATAAATTGGATGGTGCTCGACGCAAAGAGGTCCACGAGTCCCCCGACTGATTCGTCGAGAAGGGTTATAGACTGGGGCACGCGGCCAACCCAGCCGATGGTGCCAACGATTGCGCCCGCTCCTTCGCGAATCTCTGTCTGGCGACGGACGGGCCCGGCTGACGGACCGGCTACTACGGTGGTTGAAAGGTGAAAGGCGGGTTGGCATGTGGCCACATCGACAAGAACAGACTCAAAGAGGTCTTGGGAGGTAAACCTGAGCAGCATTACTGCAAGAACGGCCGAAATACTGAAGAACGCAGGTTATGTAGGCGTCAGTATAAAGGAGTTTCCTAGTTGGGCGTTTCGTTTGTGTCGCGTAAATTGGAGGAGTGGCGAAGTTTCAGTGGTTCAACGGCGACTGGTTGACCGAGGGGGTAGAAAAAGGCCGCGCATGGACCCCAGGCATTTATACATTTTCCGCAACATCGTGGTTTGGAGGAGCCCATTGTCCCTTTGTCGCCGCATCAAAGTCAGTTGCCTGATTTGGATAGCCTTGACAGGCGTGGAAGTTTTATCGGATGTCCTTTGACAGATAGGGGCTCCTCTATCCTGAATCCGTTCCATGGCACTGCAAAAATTACCAAGCTCCCTCGCACGACCGCATCCTGCGTCGAGGCCCGGGTAGGCCACGCGTGTAGTTTCAAATTTCGGAGGACCAATACATGCTACTCGGGTCTCGTTCAAAGTCGATCCAGCCCTTCCAGACCTCAGCATTGATGCATAAATATGTGGTGGCAGACGAATGCAATGGCTAGAGTTTATATAGGTCACCGAGAACGATTGTCTTCTCGGTCGCCCCGGTATAAAGTCTGGTTACGAGACTATGGCTGGAGGTTATTAACGGGACAAGTTTTTTGTTGTCTGCACCAGCCTATAATTGCCAGGTAGGTATATTCCGGCGCCAGTGTTCAGCCGCTTTGTATCATATGTGTACTCCCACAATAAATGAAAGTAACCCCCAGTTCAACGACGTCGGACTCCGTGCACAAATAGAATTCTGTGCTTGGCCTTTGAGTTCGATCAAAAATTGGAGCAACTCGAAATCTGACGCGTCGACAACCTGAACGCGTCGATACAGTACCAACGCCTCAGAAAATCAATATCGTCGGCGTACTACGAACAACGGCTTTCCAAGTAAATCTCAACCTTGATTTCAACAGCTACGTCACCGCGTCGGTCAGATGGCAGCCATTCTCGTTCTTCGCGAAGATCACGAGACCGACGCGCTGAACGCGCCGGCCCGCCATTGACGCTGCTATAAGTCAAGCGACGCGTGCCGATGGTCGACGACCTCGAAAAATGATTTCGCTTCGTCTGATAGTACTGCTCCTGGTCGCGCGCGCCGGTGGCGGGGTACATGAGCAAGTGTATGTACTGCACGTCCCGCCGACGACCCCTTCGTCCGCCTCGCGCACACTCAGCCCCTCACTAACGTCCCTCTCCTTCGACCCCGCGTTCTGGGTCGAGTTCTGGGGGAACGAGACGCACCCGAACGAGTTTTCGATGCAGATGATTAAGGTGCCGCCGCCCTCAATCAGAGAGAGAAAAACTGAGTAACCTTTATATTGGTGGTGGGGGTAGAACATCGCCGCGCGCACCGGCGCATATCCCATCATCCGCCCCGGCGGCGTCACGCAGGATTCCTCCATCTTCGACCCCGCCGCCGGCAGTCCGGCGCGCACCACGGACAACGTCACTGGCACCATTTATCGCACGACGTACGGCCGGCGTTTTATCAGTCGTTTGGAGCGTTCCCGGAGGGGACGAGGTTCACGGTGCCGCTGAATTTTGGGAACGATAGCTTTGAGTTTGCGCAGGGGCAGGCGGAGGCGGCGGTGAGGTATGTGAAGGGGTGGGAAGATAGAGTGTGGGCCTTTGAGCGTGAGTGCGCATTTGCAGGGTGTCAAGACAAAGTGACGGTTGCTTGTAGTCGGGAATGAGGCGGGGAACTACAAGGCGACGCAGAGGAACCTCTCGACGTGGGGGCCCGCCGCGTACGTCGTCGAGTGGAAGGTCGGTTGTCTCCGTGCATTTTTCAAGTGATGCAAAATCGACGGCACCTAGAACTGGACATCCGCAATTAACGCCGCGCTCCCCTCGCCGCTGCGCACGCGGTGGTGGGCGGGCTCGGACGGAATCACACCTGCAGCGGTGACGGTCGCGCTGCAGACAGAGGATCTCATCGCGCGCGGGCTTGACGACCCGCCGATTGTGCGCGAGTTCTCGCAGCACATGTACGCGTACTCGGCGTGTAAACCTGCGTCGGCGGCGAGCGCGACGGTACCGAATATACATAACCATACCAATATCACTGGTGTGTTTCCCTCCTGGAATTAAATTGCGCTGATTTTTTGGAAAGCGTTTGTGGGGATACTGGGCCCGAAGGTTATCGCTGCGCGGAACAATGGGAGCGATTTGGTGGTGGGGGAGTTTAATAGCGTGAGCTGTGAGCCGCGCTCTCATCTTGTCGGATAAAAATCTAACAGTGGGCGGGCGCATCGCAGGCAGTGGGAAAGAGAACGTGACGGACATATTCGGGCAAGCGCTTTGGGTGATCGACACGACGCTGTGAGCTCCTCGAAAAAGCTGAAACCTAATTTATTAATTCACAAACAAAACAAGAACGGCCGCTGCGCTCAACGTGTCGCGCGTGCACATCCACCAGGGCGCAACGCTGGTGTCACAATCGAGCTCGCAGATCAACGTCCCTGGCGCCAATGGCACGCCGGGGTTCAGCACGTACGATTTGTGGTATCCCGTCGACTCGCCCTTGCGGGGACGAAGGCGGGCGAATCCGAGCTAGTGCGCTCATAATTCATACTTGAATCAAGGCTAACTAGCAGTCAGTGTTTCCCAACTGTTCCTGGCTGAGACAGTCGGGCGGTCGAAGGTCTCGCGGTTGGTTGCGCTCAGCCCACCAGAAGACGTTTCGCCAGATCTGTTCGCAGCGTATGCGGTGTACGATGGGGGTGTGCCGGCGCGGTTAGCTGTTATAAACTGGCAGACATTCAACAGTACGATGGGGGAGGCTGGTGTTAAGGCGACCAGCTTGTCGCTAGATATCTCTGCGTTGGTGAGGAAGCGAAAAACGACGCTGAAGCGGCTCACAGCGCCGGGGAGCGACGAAAAAAACGCAGATTTTGTGACTTGGGCGGGCCAGGCGTGGACGAATGGCACAGCTGTAGGGAAGGAGGTTACGGAGGCCGTTCACGATGGGAAAATTAAGCTTCGAGGGAGTGAGGCCGTTCTCGTGTTGATCAGTTTGTAGATTTCCTGGAGTTTGGCCCGCCACAGCTTTCAAGAATCAAGTTGACCACAGCCTTTTGTTGATGACAATGAGTGGCCCAGAAATTCAGCTTGACCTCTCTAACAGTTCCAACTCGGTCTCAAGGGACTTGAAACTTCAAGTTGCTTTTGTGATTTGTGTGTTGATATTTCCCACAGAGTATTGACGGTTGTTGTTGCATTGTTGAGCAAGAATCGTTAGGACCTCGACTAATGGCCTCAAACTACCGTCGCTCTCCGCCCACACGCATAGAGCATTCCCGCCACCGTACCTACCATCTCCGTCGATCCCCCACCTCAGGTCGTCTCCTACGACTCGATACCACCCCCGAACAAGGGCCCCGTCGTCCTGTCCTTGTTCCTCTTCATACCAACCTCAGACGTCGTCCCTCGCGCTTCCAGTCCTCAGGGAAGCTCCAGGACGACCCCATGCCCCCAGCAGAACTTGGTTCGAAGCGCAAACGCGTGCCCAGCGCGAACGAGAACGCGCACGCCGGTGGTCGCCCTACCCGCGGCTCTGGGAGGCTCAAGCGTCTTCGTTCGGATCCCTACGAGCCCTCAGAGGCCGGGGAGGCCAGTGGGATGGATATCGACATCCCTGCTTCGGCGCGCTGGTCGGCGTCGGCCTCAGACGACGAGTCGCTATCAGACCTCTCTTCTGATGAGAACCGGGCAGAAACCAGTATGTATCTGTCAAACCGCTGTTTCTTGGCCGTTTATATGCTTTCCCTGCAGCCGACGATCATCTCATTAACTTTGCCTCTGCGAAGGAGCTCCAGCGCCTCCGCAAAGACCACCTCGTCCGTCTCTACACTGCAGCTGGCCTCTCAGACGAAGCAGACACTCTCACCAAAACCGAGATCATCGACTCCATTGTCGCCGCCCGCGACGACCTCGCAGATCTGCCGCCTTCATCCCCGCGCGGTGCGTCATCGGATGAGCATGAGAACGACGCAGACGAGGATGAAGTCGTCCCCTCACCCACCCCCGTCGCGCGCTCACGCTACACCAATGGCCTGCGGCGGCGTGCAACCGTGACGGTCAACGAGAGCAACGGCGCAACACCCAGGCCGAACAAGGGCCGTAGCCTCTCCATGGGCCACCTCCTCAACCCCGCCGTTATTGACCCGAGCACCATCGCGTCTGGGTCAAACCTCCATGGCGATTCTGTCTCCAGCCCAGCACGGTACGTCTTGCTTGCTCTCATTCTCAACTTCACCCCCCAAAAATTCGAACCTTCGGCATGCTGACTAATCTTCCTATTTTTAGACGCCGCAAGGCGTCGTCGCGCGCACTTGCAACTGCACCTTCCTTCCGTACCTCCTTCCCGCCACTGCCCCACGCCGTCTCCTCGCCCCCCGCCACCCGCCTACGCTCCCGCAAGCCCAGCGTGACGACAACCTTCTCCCTCTCCGCCCCGCTCTCCTCTGCGTCTGCAACCTCGCCCGTCATGTACACCAACGGCTTCCCCTTCCCCGCCCAGCGCGCGACCGCCGCCCCCAAGACGCGCGGCAAGGGCAAGGGCAAGCAGGTCGAGTTCTCCGGCGCCCCCGTGGGCGAGCTGTCCGAGCGTGAGAAGGAGCGGGAACGGGAGCGCGAGCGGCGCGCGCTTGCAGAGGAGAGCGACCTCACCGAGCTCGACGACGAAGACGGGCCGACTCCGGGCGCGGGCGATCCCAGCCCGCGGCGCCTGCGCAGCAAGGACAAGGAGCGCGAGCACCTCAATGGGCTGAATGGGCTCGGGGTCGTCAACGGGAACGGAAAGGGCAAGGAGAACGTCGCACTCAAGATGTACAATAACGACTCGCGGCGCGTGACGCCTGCGCGGCGAGCGAAGCAGCAGCATCAGAAGGGGTGTGCGGCTGAGGAGGACGCGGAGGAGGAGGTGGAGGTGGAGGCGCAGGTCGAGAGCGAGGCGGATGACGACGACGAGGAGCAGGATCAGCTGGCGACGCCGACGCGCAATCGGCATTTGCGCTGGGGGCAGAAGCCGAGGCCGCTGTCGCCGCTGGAGGAGGCGCAGCGCACGCCGTTGGTCAGGAGACTAAGGCCGCGCACGCGTCGGAGTGGTAGCGTTCAGTCCCCGCCGAGCGAGGCTGACGGTGATGGTGATGATGAGCAGGAAGAGGAAGAGGACGAGGACGACGGGGAGACTGTTGATGGCGAAGAGGATGAGGAGGCGGGCCTCGAGGAAGAGGAGGACGGCTCGGAGGAGCAGACCATCGCTGTTGAGCCCAGGAAACTGCGCAATGGGAAGATTGTCGGTGATGACATGGAGATAGACGAGGATGACGAGGAGGCTGAGGAAGAGGCTGAGGAAGCTGAAGAAGACGGCGAAGAGGTTGAGGAAGACGGCGAAGAGGCTGAGGAAGACGGCGAAGAGGCTGAGGAAGAGCTCGACGAGGCCGAGGAAGACGTCGAGGTCGATGCTGAAGGCGAGACTGACGAAGACCTCGAGGGCGAGGAGGACGCAGTAATGGAGGACGACGATGGTCTGTCTGTTCACCCACAATGTATCGCTGTTGCTCACTTTCAATACAGTGGACCTCACAATCGCCACCGCCAAGACGCTCGTCCGCATGCGCCGCGACGACCTCGTCCGTTTGTGCGAGACGCGCGACCTCGAGGCCGTCGGTACCAAGCCGCAACTCGCCGAGGCGCTTCTCCAGTGGCGCGACCGGCACGCGGACGCTTCCTCGCCGTCGTCCACCGGCACCGTCACAGGTCGCCCGCCGTCCACCGCCATCAAGGGCCGCCGCCGGAACCACTCGCAGCCGCAGACGCCCGTACTTCTGCGTTCCGACCGCGTGCACATCGACGAGCCCCGCACACCCGAGCCCAAGGAGGCGCCCGTCGGCGAACCTGAGCTCGAGCTCGACCTTGAGAGTCTCGGCCTGGAAGACCGCGAGATCCCGCCGGACAAGCTGCAGAAGCTCGAGAAGATTGGCAGCGGCGGCTTCAAGGATGTCTTCATTGGCAAGTTCAAAGGCCGGCGCATTGCGATCTCCGAGTTTAGGGCCAGCTGAGTGCTAGTAAGTGTCGCCGCCTGTGTTTGGGACAGCGCTGATGGTGGCATGTTGCAGTGGACATCAAGGAACTCAAGCTTCTCGGGGCTTTGACCACCCGAATATTGTGCGATTCGTGAGTTGTTTTTCCGCAGCGATCGTCCCGGTCCTAACTTTGGCGCGCGCAGCTTGGGGTGAGTATACCTGAGAACACGCGCGAGACCCCGGTCATGATCGTGAGCGAGCTCTGCTCCAACGGCGATCTGTTCGACTACGTCCGCAACGTACCGGCACCTTCGCTGAACAAAGTTGTACGTCCTCGCTGGTCTTTCCACTCTTACCCATGATTAATTGCGTTCATTCCAGCTGACGATGATGTTGGACATTGCGCGCGGACTCGAGTATCTGCACCTGCGCAAGCCGTCGGTGATCCACAGGGACTGCAAGTCGTCGAACATCCTCATCACGGCCAAGGGCACGGCGAAGATTGCTGACTTTGGCCTCGCGAAGGTCAAGCAGTCGACCCGGTCGATGGTGCGCAGCCTCGTCGGCACGGTCAACTGGCAGGCACCGGAGCTCTGGCACGCGCACCCCAAGTACAACCACAAGGTGGACGTTTTCAGCTGCGCGATGGTGTACTGGGAGATGCTGCAGTGGCAGGCGAAGGAGAAGAAGTTCCCGTGGGAGGTTAGTCTTTGGTTTCTCATCGTTTGGTATTATTGGCTGACTGGAACGCAGGGCATGAACGAACACGCAATCTATGACATCGTTGGAAACAAAAAACAGAGGCCATCCACCACCAACCTCAGAAAACAGTGGTCCAGCGCGATTGTCGATCTCATAGAGCGCATGTGGGCCCACCAGCACGACGACCGGCCGACCATGTCCGAAGTTGTCGAGGCGCTCGAGGAAATGAAGAAGTGATCGACCGACCTACCATCGCACCGTCTTTCGAACGGACCTTGAGGCCTTATTGCGTTGCTTATTTTTTTCTCGTTTAAAATATCTATTACACGATTACGAAAAGTTGCTTCTGCTACTTAGAGCCGTTGGGCTTGACATTTCTTGTTTCGCATTTTTCATCATCTACATACAAACAAGCATCTGCCCCATATATATAACAATCAATGTATTCTAGTTGCAATGAAATCGAAATCAAATCTCAGTCGAATTTGTGGTACACGCGATTGCCAAATTAGGACCTCGGAGGTTAGTTGTTTGTGTAGCTTTGTCACACACTGCCTGGTGACCGCATGGACGAAGCTCGAACTTGAAGCTTGAAGGTGCCTGGATTTGTGGATTTCTTTGAATCAAGGGATTTCACGCCATTAGCCACCGCCACTCGAGTAATTTTCCGTCCCAATATCTTAGCTGATTCTCTGACAGTTCGGGTTGTCAATCGACGCAACTGCCAGACACGACTGCTCAGATTAAGTATCCAAAAAGGTGCGCCTGATTTATACTGCTGGGGAAACTGGATCTCTTACCTTTTTTTTTTGATTTCGTAGTCTTGGTTTTTCATCGGCTTAAATTCTCATACTTAATTTCCATAGGAAGTCTACCTCGATTTTCGCGCCCTTCAGCAGCTTGACTTCCCACGGAAACGACCCATCTTTGATCTGCACATGAGGCCTTCTTCGTACACCGTAAGGAAGTGTGTCACTCGGGATGTTTCTGACCTCGGATGCTCTCGGAAGTCTCGCGGTACAGGCCCTAGGGCTCCGAGAAGCTTGCCTGCCAAGTCGTGGACACTGAAATATGATCTGTCCCTATGAGTGAGTTCTTCTCTCAGTCCCAGGCTTCCATATTTACGACCATTTCAACTTGATTGCGAATATCATTCCAAAAAAAAAAAAAAGGAAATCACCAACAAAATAATATTCTACTACTGGTACGTTAAGCCGACGGCTTTCTGGCCCAAAAAACAAAGAACTCTTTCTCTGAACCCGGAATCTCATCCCACTCCCTCTCTATCCCATTTAAAAGCTCGTCGTATTTGGCTTCGGAGGTGACATAGCCAAATCCGCCCGCCTCGAGAACTGGGGTTTTGATGCCTCTGAGTACACCCACATAGTTTGTCGCATTAGCAACTCCAATTTCTCCGGCCCATTTCCCCAGAAGCAGCATCCGTGACTCGCTTCGAATATCAACGAATCCTGCCTCTTCGAGCATCTTGGGCATATCATATGCACAGTCGACATACAAGTTGCGAGACTCGGCGACGCGTCGGAACATGGCAGAAAGTTTCTCCGTGCATGGCTTGCCGGGATACTTGTCTTCATGGAAAGGGCTGCTTTCAGCGATTTGGACCCATCCTCCGGGACGGAGCACGCGATAAATCTCCTGCAATGCCTTGGGCCATTGGGGCACTTGAAGTCCCAGGATGAGGAGCCGCTGGTGAACGAGCGAAAACGTGCCGGTCCATTCTGAAGGCAAGTTCGTTACTGACTCGACCCGAAATTCGATGTTCTTCGGGGGAGAGGCTGGGAATAGTCGTGGTTCGATGTCGACCGCGACCATCGGGACTGAGGGAGCAATGGTTGTCGCGAGATCCATGACCCAGAGACCTAAATGCATAAATCAAGATCGCGTCTAGCAAGTTGGCAATAACCCACCAGGCCCGGTGCCAATTTCCAAGACCTTGTCGTTCTCGTCCAGGCTGACAGGGGCAAGTAGGATCCTGTTTTCAAAGACGCTTTTCAAGGTATGATGCTGGAGTAGCAGTCTGGCGTCCTTTCAGATAAGATCTTGAAAAAAAAAATGAAGACATACCTCTGCCGCTCCAGATCGTCGTGTGGAAGTGCATACTTGGATCCAGGATAAGCCTGATAGTCGCGGTGAGTGTGTTTTATGGACACCCCATTTGTCTCAGGTGAGTTGTCGGGCAAGCCAGGAATTTGTTGAACTCGCAACATTCGAACAGATGAGGGAGTAACTTGAGAAGGGGGGTCGGATTGCTGAGGTCGACTCGACTCTTTGCGGTTTTATACTCAACTGCTACTCACTCTAATTGTATAAATCTTGCCCGCACGTCATTTTCTTTCGCCCGTGGCCCTCCGGCCGCAGGTTCATGGCCTTCCGGCCGCAGTTCCCGGACAAAACGGCGACATGATCAATGTTCAATGACCCCGCGACCGGTTGGCAATCCTGTCTGTTTCTTAACGGAACTCTGCCGAAGCCTACCATCCTTAATTCATGAGGTACCTCATTCGTGCCATATCTACTATTCCGGCAGTCTTCGGGCTCTCTCAAGGCTCTCTCGGCAAATAACCTGGATAATTGAATGCAACTGGCCCAATCGTTCAACGCCCAAGGATCACGGCTTTTCGAGAACAACGGAAAAGTTCGGGATTAGTTGAAGCCGGAGGTTCAGCTTCTCTGCCCAACGTCCCAAATCCACTAATTCGACCTTCTCGGAACTGCCATCCGGGATACGTTTGATTTTCGCGGGCGATGTGGCGTTCCCTTTTCCTCTCGTGTCGGCTGGGCGTGTACCATTCCCGTATATTGCCTTGAAGAAAGGGAAAATATTTGGATGACACCGACTCTATTCTTCGTGATTTTCATATGTACCTGTTGGCTTTTACTATCGATCGCCCACCTGGTTTGATGGCATTTTGTTGGGCCTGTTACTTTTGTGCCTCTGTACGGATTGGCCTCGGCATCGACACACGGGATGCTTGACATATCAATATGTCGATTCTGAGGCCCTTGAATTTTTGAGGCAGAAACGAGGCCGCACTGAAGGTCCCGAGGCGGTGTGTACCTTTGCAAAAAAATTACATGAGGAATTTGGCGGGCGATCAATGTGATCAAAAATCGACCCTCGATTTTATTGTAAGCTCATTTCGCAATGTATCGCCTAGTAGCGTGAAATTATATGCAATTTACCCTCCATGGGTCTCCCACATTTATTTGAAGCCATTCCGGCATGAATTAAGGGAATTAGATTGATTTTTTGCAAAAGGGTACGATATACTCAGTCATCCGCGCCAATATGATTTCGGAACGGGGGTTAGCTCCTATCGCTTATCAGGCATGTTGTTGCCAAATCTGCCGCGATTTTGACCTGCGCGTTCGCCCGGCGTGTGGGTTGTCTATGATAGTTGTCCATCTCGGGAGATGAGACTTGGACTTGGGGCCGTTGCTGTCGTATGGCGGTACTCGTCAAGCCTTCGGCCTGGAATATTTAATTTCTCACCAGGATTGTATAGTAAATATTCAAGCTTGGGCTTGAAGGCAATCTATTCGCCATTGCTGGCGCATGGCAGGGTTCGTCAGGCCTTCGGCTTTTTTATTTTCATTTCAACATGGATGATTTGATTCCAATCGACGAGTTGTTCGAATCCAAAAAAAAAAATCTCAATCCCTCGGAGTGCTGCGTATGACGTTCCAAACGTTGCATAATTCAAATCCGGAAAAAAACTTTTGACTTTGGAAAACTTTTTTTTGCTCACCAGCTAGAATCCTTCTGGCCTGCATCCCTACATACCACATGAGTGAAATAACAGTCCTATATCATCTTGGGACCCTCAATCATGCTGTGTGATGAATTTGCAGCCAGATTTGAGTGCCACCACCAAATTTTGATGGCTCGGGATATCCCGGCTCATTCTGTATCGGGTTTTTATGTCTTAAACAAGCTCAATGACATGAACATGTGTCCAAACAACCTCAGGCCATATATAATGTGTCCTCGATGAGAGGGTTCAAAAAAAAGTTTGACAAGCTCGGAACATTCCGAATTTCCGCACAAGTCCGAAATTCACCAATTTTTGGAGTTGAGCCTGAACACACTTGAATGCAAATGACTTGCATGGAAATCAGTTTTACAGATGATATCTGGCTTTAAATGAATGCTAGACCCGAGGATTGAGCCGTTCGCAATATCCCGAACCATCAAAATCTGATGATGGCACTCAAATCTGGGCTGCAAAATTCATCGCACAGCACGATTGAGGGCCCCGAGATGATACAGGACTGCTATCCATTCATATGATATGCAGGGATGCAGGCTGGAAGGATTCTAGGTAGCGAGCAAAAAAAGTTTTCCAAACCCAAAAGTTTTTTTTCAGGACTTGAATTATGCAACGTCTGGAACGTCATAGCTGCGCCTGCTTGAACATTTCATTTTAATCCAAAAGAAATATCCCTAATCCCTCTACACTTACATTCAAAAAATGACCCCAGATATTTTCCCAAAATTTACTGGGTGATTTCTTTTTTTTTTTTTTTTTTTTGTGGAGCGTTGATTGCGAGCGAAGCTCGCAATAGTTGAGTGCGACAGCCTTTAAATAAAAGCTCCCCTCCGGTGCTGTTTAGCGCTTGCGCGCTTCCATACACCATTGGGCCGACATAGTCGTCCGCTCAACCCGCTAGTTTGAGGCCATGGACTTGGAACCCGGCCAGAGGAAAATATGTACCACCCGAGGAAATGCGCTCACGCATTCGTGTCCTGCTGCAACACGATATGTGGGGCTTCAGTCAAGAGACTCAAGGGTTCCCGCGGTAGTTAGCCGCGGAGCCCCTATCATCGTCAATCAACCGATACCCACTAATACCCCGGTCTCCCATGTCCAGTCTTTTGGGAGAGTGTCCTCATTTTTTAGTACTTTCTTCCAGGTCGCAAGTACTAGTCCTTTTTTGATAGCTTTCTTTCCATATTTTACTTCGTTCGTCATAGCGCAGTCAATACCAAGCCTGTTGTTGATTGACTTAAGCCATCGGTTGTGGATTTCACGCCGGGATGTCGGGCCTTTCCCTTGAATGACACGTTCACAACGTATCCTCCAGATTAAGCGTGCTGACTCCGAGACGAGTAGTCTGAAGAGACGCGTACCTGCGTCCCAATGGCGTTTGATTGCCGCGCATGCCATAATATGGCCGAACGTGGGTGGGTGTAGGTGGGTGTAAATCGGCCCCTGTCTTCAGCTTCCATAGCTCTCGCCAGTTCCCAGATTTCTTTCTGGCCTGGGGACTCACATTTCGTGAGTATGTGTTCCATCAACTCTATTATGCCGCACTTATTGCAGGTTGCTTTTTCCTCGTGGCCAGGTATTTTTTCCCAGTGTCCTCCGACTTTGTACCCGCCGTGCAGTGACATCCAGAGGAAGAAGCGTGCGCTTCTCGACAGGTCTTTGTGTCTCGTAGACTTCCATATCTTGCCGACTGCCGGGACTTCGTCGGATGGGTCAGCTACGGCTTACTGGGTGATTTCGTTCCTCACTGAATTCTTTTTCGTGAGCATCCCGAAACGGCAATAATTGGCCTACCACCTAAATCGTGGGTTTACACTCGTACTATGCACCCTATTGTCTCCAAAACAGTTCAAGGGATTCAAATACACCTTTCAACACTCTCAAACTATGTCTGAGGTGTATAGCTACCAGTATCAGATCCCTTCTGCGACAAGTATGGTGGCCAGAAGTGCGGTGCGAACGAAATGGCGTCTGCAACCTACGGAGCACAGTTTCACCCGGATTAAGGTCCGTATAACTCAACAAGAAATAGCATATTAAAGCTCAACCAACACTGCTCTCATGCACGCAACCCCTCGAACAAAATCCCTCTTTCTGCCCAACTAAAATTGGATGATTGTGGGTCCTGACTGACGACTGCAACTCAACTGGAAGTTGTTTGGAATTCCTTGACAGCAGAGACTCATGCTCTTCTAGCCACCGCCGCGGCGTCTTCACAACGAGGCGACTGAATTCCAAAAAAGGAATTCACTAACAAAATAATATTCACGTTAAACCAACGGCTTTCTGGCCCAAAAAACAAAGAATTGCATCTCTGAACCCGGAATCTCGTCCCACTCCTTCTCGAGCCCATTTAAAAGCTCGTCGTATTCGGCTTCGGAGGTGACACAGCCAAATCCGCCCGCCTCAAGAACTGGGGTCTTGAAGCCTCTGAGTACACCCACATGGTTTGTCGCATTAGCAACTCCAATTTCTCCGGCCCATTTCCCCAGAAGCAGCATCCGTGACTCGCTTCGAATATCAACGAATCCTGCCTCTTCGAGCATCTTGGGCATATCATATGCACAGTCGACATACAAGTTGCGGGAGTCGGTGACGCGTCGGAACATGGTAGTAAGTTTTTCCATGCATGGCTTACCGGGATACTTGTCTTCATGGAAAGGGCTGCTTTCAGCGATTTGGACCCATCCTCCGGGACGGAGCACGCGATAAATCTCCTGCAATGCCTTGGGCCATTGAGGCACTTGAAGTCCCGCCATTAGGAGCCGCTGGTGAACGAGCGAAAACGTGTCGGTCCATTCTGAAGGTAAATTCGTTACTGACTCGACCCGAAATTCGATGTTCTTCGGGGGAGAGGCTGGGAATAGTCGCGGTTCGATATCGACCGCGACCACAGGGACGGAGGGAGCAATGGTTGTCGCGAGATCCATGACCCAGAGACCTAAATGCATAAATCAAGACCGCGTCTAGCAAGTTGGCAATAACCCACCAGGCCCAGTGCCAATTTCCAAGACCTTGTCGTTCTCGTCCAGGCTGACAGGGGCAAGTAGGATCCTGTTTTCAAAGAGGCTTTTCAAGGTATGATGCTGGAGTAACAGTCTGGCGCCCTTTCAGATAAAAGATCCTGAAAACAAAATGAAGACATGCCTCTGTCGCTCCATTTCGTCGTGCGGAAGAGCATATTTGGATCCAGGATAAGCCTGATAGTCGCGGGGGGCATGTTTTATGGACACCTCATTTGTCTCAGGTGAGTTATCGGGCACGCCTGGAATTTGTTGAACGTGCAACATTTGAACAGCGAAGTAACTTGGAAAATGCTGGGAGAATAATCGGCATTGAACTCACTTCTCCGCGGTTTTATACTCCACGCCTACTCACTCTAATCGGATAAATCTGCCCACACGTCATTTCTCTTCCCCGTGGCCTTCCATATTGTGGCCAATGTCAAAGCTATGAAGCAACGACATGATGAATGTTGAAACTTGAAGTCAGCCGAATCGTTTGACAAGAACGGGACTCTGCCGGAAACCTACCATCCTTAATTCATGATGTACCTCATTCGTGCCATATCTACTATTCCGGCAGTCTTCGGGCTCTCCTGGCAAATAACCTGGATAATTGAATGCAACTGGCCCAATCGTTCAACGTCCAAGGATCACGGCTTTCGAGAACAACGGAAAAGTTCGGAATTAGTTGAAGCCGGAGGTTCAGCTTCTCTGCCCAACGTCCCAACTCCACTAATTTGACCTTCTCGGGACTGCCATCCGGGATACGTTTGATTTTCGCCGGCGATATGGCGTTCCCTTTTCCTCTCGTGACTGAGCGTGTACCATTCCCGTATATTGCCTTGAAGAAAGGGTAAATATTTTGATGAGGCCGACTCCATTCTTCGCGATTTTCTTATGTACGTCTTGGCTTTCGCTCAGTCGTCCGCGCCAATATGATTACCATTTCGGAACGGGGGTCAGCTCCCATCGCTATCAGACATGCAACTATGCTTCAGCAGTATGAGCATGGGATCGGCATCTGCTGAACAAGGTTCATTTTGCCTGAGAGAAGGCTTCTCTCAGGTTTTTTAAAAAGGCTTCAAGACGACCCAACCCAGTGCCTGTCCGGGTCGGGACGTTGGTCGGGCTTGATCGAGAGCGCAAGTCCACCTACATTGTCAAGTGCCCTTATTACAACCCAAACACGATAAATCGAAATCGAATCTTTAGTATTTCGGCCGCACCGCTCCATCCATGATTTAGCCTAAATTGAGCGTGAGCAGGTTAATTGTTTGGGTCGCTTTGTTGGCGCACGGCCCAAGTTAGTGCAGGCGACGAGCGGCCCGCCAGTGATTTTCTTACTGACCAGTCACTTCGGCCGAGCGGTCGCCCTTTGTCGCCTCTAAATTGCTTTGTTGCCAAATCTGCCGCGATTTTGACCTGCGCGTTCGCCCGGCGTGTGGGTTCCATCTCGAGAGATGAGATTGAGAGAGAGAACGCGCCCGAACGCGCGTGGCGTCACAAATTCGTGCGTGTTTACGGTTTGCAGATCATGATCATGATGCTACCCATGCGTTTCTCAACTTGACCGTCTGGAGCGATTGCCTGATCGTGGCCCTGGAAACGTATCTTGAGCTTGTGCAGAATACATAACTAGCAGAACATGGGCTCCCAACTCTCGAAATCGACCTTTCTCGCACGATGTTTGCTTCAAGTACTGTCGAGTCGAGTCTCAGCCAATCGCCCCAATGGTTGAAACAAATACAAAACTTACCCCACCCTGCTTGGCCCCCTCACTGTATGAATCCTGACGAAAACGACCGGTCTCCGCGGAAATTCTGGATGCAGTGGGACGCCAATCTTCGGAAGAGGGGATTCGTGTTTGATTTTGAACAACCAACTCATGTGGGTGGTCTTCGTATCTTATTATTCGTTCATGAACCTCACATTCAGCGTAGGTTACTGCGCCTCGGGGGCACATATTTGCGAAACGATTGTCGGACAACCAACCGCTTCTTGTGAAATATGTTTGCAAATACAAGTTTCCGCAGGAGGGGACCTTAGTCGAATGGCTAATCGCCGAGCCAGCTCGCTCGCATCCTCATAACAAGACCCCATATATTGATGTCATCGACGTGGGCCCTGAAGCGTGGTTACTAGTCAGCCCGTTATGTGGCTCTATATCCAGCGAGCCCTTTCCGATTCCCCGGCTTAGAAGATCGGAAGATTTCTTGGATTTCTTTGAACAGATAACCCAGGTTTTTACCAATTTTATCAGGCCGGCCCAATGAATTAATTCCAAACAGGCCCTCGATTTCCTGCACTCGAACGGCATTGCGCATTGCGATATCTACTGCGGGAATCTACTTATGGGACTTCCAGCACAGCGTCCTTACCAGTGGCATTTAATGGATTTCGGCTCAGCAGTCAGCTACGACCCCACCGACCCTTTGGCGGCCCCACCATTAATCGACCGGAAACATCGAACAGCCAGACGCGACTGCCCTGACTACCGGAGTGGTGCTAGTATTGACCCTTTCGCATTCGATGTATACTGCTGGGGCCACTGGATCCGGCACATCTGTGAAGTTGGTTGTCATCGCCGTTTCAATCTGAACCCTAACGATTTGCCTCAGGAGGTTGAGCTCGATTTTCCCGCCCTCAAACAACTGGCCAATGAAATGACCCTTCGCCAACCACATCTGCGGCCATCTTCGGAAACTGTGCTACTGCGGCTCGCTCGGGATGTTTCTGACCTTCGGGTCCTCCTAACGAAAGGCATGCTTCCACAAGAGGTTTCGCGACGCTGGCCGAAAGGTCCCAACTTTTTCTGGCCCGTTAAACCCCCTCGTTTTCGGAATTTATGTTCCGTCGAGATCGTTGGAGACCAAGACGTTCAGTTGTTGAGTTCATGCCGGATTGATTGTTCTCCGGCATCTCGGTAGGTCTGCTATTGACACATGTCGTTTGGAAGTTGACTCGTATTCTTTCCAGACAGCAGCTTTACGCTTGACCTCCTAGCTACCTCATACCTCGTGGCCATTTGGAGAATGGACTGAACTGATGATTCGTCCAGGGTTCCAATAACGGAAATTACGGATATACGACTTTGAGAAGACAAGAACCGATATATTGTGCTTAAACCAACGGCTTTCTGGCCCAAATAATAACAAACTCCTTCTCGCTACCAGGAATCTCGTTCCACTCCTTCTCAAGCCCACTGATCAGCTCGTCATACTCAGCTTCGGAGGTAACATAGCCAAATCCGCCCGCCTCGAGAACTGGGGTCTTGATGCCTCTGAGTACACCCACATGGTTTGTTGCATTGGCAATTCCAATCTCTCCAGCCCATTTCCCCATAAGCTGCATCCGTGACTCGCTTCGAATGTCGACGAATCCTGCTTCTTCGAGCATCTTCGGGATATCGTACGCGCAGTCGACATACAAGTTACGGGCCTCTGCTACGCGTCGGTACATAGCAGTAAGTTTCTCCATGCATGGCTTGCCGGGATACTTGTCTTCGTGCCAGGGGGTACTTTCAGCGAACTGGACCCATCCACCCGGACGGAGCACGCGGTAGATCTCCTGCATGGCTTACTGACTCGACCCGAAATTCGATGTTCTTCGGGGGAGAGGCTGGGAATAGTCGTGGTTCGATGTCGACCGCGACCATAGGGACGGAGGGAGTAATGGTTGTCGCGAGATCCATGACCCAGAGCCCTAAATGTGAGGCATAAATCAGCACCGCGTCTAGCAAGTTGGCAATAACCCACCAGGCCCAGTGCCAATTTCCAAGACCTTGTCGTTCTCGTCCAGGTTGACAGGGGCAAGTAGGATCCTGTTTTCAAAGAGGCTTTTCAAGGTATGATGCTGGAGTAACAGTCTGGCGTCCATTCAGATATATACCTCGAAAAAAAAAACGAAGACATACCTCTGCCGCTCCAGATCGTCGTGCGGAAGCGCATACTTGGATCCAGGATAAGCCTGATAGTCGCGGGGAGTGTGTTTTATGGACACCCCATTCGTCTCAGGCGAGTTATCGGGCAAGCCAGGAATTTGTTGAACTCTTAACATTCGAACAGATGAGGGAGTAACTTGAAAAGGCGGGTCGGATTACTGAGGTCGACTCGATTCTTTGCGGTTTTATACTCATCGCCTACTCCCTCTAATTGGATACCGCCCACATGTCATTTTCCGTCGCCCGTGGCTTTCCAGGTTCGGAACCTTCCTCCATGGCCAATGTCAAATCCATGATGGACAAAACGGCGACATGATCAATGTTCAATGTTCCTGTTAGCCGAATCGTTTTTTTGACAACACGACCCCGCGACCGTCCGTCGGCAATCCCATCCTGCCTCCCTCTTAACCAGTCCGTGCGGGAATTTAATTGCCTGCTTACCATCCTTGATTTGTGATTCACCTCACTTCCCGACATATATATTCCGGAAGTCTTCGGGCTCCCCCGCCAAATAATTGTTGGATAATTAACTGCAACGTTGGCACAACAAGTTCAAGTTCAAGAATCACGAACTTTATCTCCAGGTTCGCGAGAACAGCGGAAAAGTTCGGAATTAGTTGAAGCCGGAAGTTCAACTTCTCTCAAGCTCCACTAATTCGACATTGTCGGACCTGTCAGATACGGAGAAGGTGTGCCTCCGAGTCGCGAGTCGCCCCTCGAAATTATCAAGTCTTGATACTCAATTAAAACTGCGCCGCGCACAGATAAAATCGCAGGAGTTCCTGTATTATGTATGTCCTTTATCGTCCACTGAAGATGAACGTCGTTTCGTCAATGCTTTGGTACGCCTCGCAAGGCGACTGAGGATTCAATTTCTCGAGAGCTGGCAGGAGCGTTCTTGCTGCGAGAACATCGGAAACGACTTGCCAAGAATGGTTTTGGATCATCATGAGGTCGTATGGATCAGTAGAAAGTCGACTGAAGGGGACTGTAATAATCTGTCAATTCGGGCGCAAGTGAATTCCAGACGAATTTGGGGAGGGCTTCGCACGGGCGTGGTTGACAGTACCTAAATTTTTTTTTTCATGCCCGGCCCGTTTTGATTTGGCACTACACGTGTGTGTGATGGGACGCGCTGTTCATACCGTTCCTTGGACCTTTTCGGCCGTTTTTTACCGACAACTAAAGTTCAGGTCGAGTTCAAGCTCAACCGACCACAAATTCGCGCCGGATGTCGCTGCTAGAGCTGCCAAATGAACTACTGACGCTTATACTGCTCTCCTTTCTACCTACTCGTCGAGAAACCTTGACCAGTCTCTGTTTCGTTAATCGTCGACTTCGATCCATCGCACAACCGCTAGCGGCGCGCTATTTCTGCTTGGAGGGACCATTTGGTCCGTCCCGCCCTCCAATACTTCCGCTCTCGCGCGAAGCCCGTTTTCTCGACTTCTTCTCGGACGATGCCCGTGTGGCCGCTGTCCGATACCTAAAACTGACGGGAGAGGTCCCGAATGAGGGTATCAAGCTGCTGGCTCGTTTTCGTAACGTTACGCATATTGAAATCTCGGGGGCCTGGATGAAGCCTGAGGACGCCTATGAATGTTTCCACATGGTCCACAAAATCGTCGCCACCTTCCCAACACTCCACACTCTTCATCTGACGGATTGTTTTGTCGAAGACGAGGATTTCGACGAATTTCAAGACGATTTGAAGGACGATCCTACTGAATATACTGGCCGCAATGCATATCATCCCGTGGGGGTTATATCGAACTCACTTCGCCACATCGTGTGCGACAACGTCGATCCCGCGTTCAGGAAGCTGTGGCTCGATACGCCTACAATTGAGGTTGTTGAAGTGCACATGTGTAAAATGAAGCCATGGGATGATTGTAGGAGCAGTTACATTTTTTTTTCTTTGGAGATAGCCTTATTTTCTTGTGTGTATTATAGGGTTCCGAGAAATTGGTGTTCATCGCATGCTCCTTCGGGATCCCACTTTCTGTGCGAAGGTCAGGCACTTGCATGTCGAGTACCGCTTGGATCCAGAGGTGTATTATTTGAATCGCGACGCAGAGAATATTTCCACATTTTTTTATGTAAGATGGTTCAAGTTAATCCTCAATCATCCATACTTACTACCACTCCTTAGTGGCGTGCTCATGTCCTGCCGTGTCTGCAAGAACTTGTGCTTGAGGTGCCTTTCCAACCCGAACACCTACAAAATATTCTTGCGGCCCTCCCTGAAATTTGCCCTCAGCTCAAAAGACTAAAGCTTGAGATGTCTCCAACAGGTTACAGAGATGTAATTGACGATCCGGGGCGGGAACTTCTATTTCAACCCAGTGGAGAATTCCTGTCTCTCGAGGAACTTCGCCTCCCGTTCAGAGGACTTGATTGCAATCTTGTGGTAAGTTACCGACTCATCCTTAAAACTGGCCGCCAATGACCGTCTTTGTGCAGAGGGTCATGCCTGGCATCTTGCTGAATTCACCGAGACTTGCCCACATGTACCTCGATAATCCTGGAATCGTCAATAGCAGTCATGCGTCCCAGGCAGCTATCATGGTGTGCATGGAGGAATATGCGACCATGGTCCACACACTGCGGTCAGTATCGTGGGACCGCCATGCAACAGTCGAAATTATCAAGATGGAAGCTGGCATACAATACAAGATGCAGCCTTTCCAAAAACCTTGGTGGGAGGAGCGGAGAGGAATGGGCGTAGAAGTGTAGATAGTGCGTGTACAGGATCTGCCACAGCGCTCCACCAGTGGTTTGAACAAAGCCTTCTTCTTGAGGCGACGTCGCCAAGTGGCTCAACATACGGGTCCGTAGCATGGTCGAGTGGATATTTTGCGGCATAGCACGACTTTGACCAATTTCTGACCATATATGTATGCCTGGGTTGGTATAGTCGCCGTAATGCTGGCCAAGTGGCTGACCAAAGGTACAGATTCTATTTGAATACAACTCGTACATTCTCTAATTTGATCGGGTATCTATACAGCAGTTGTAACAAAACAATCAAAATCCTCCGTCCGTTGCACGGCTCCAATACATATCATCGACCGCGCTAGCCGCGTCGAGTCTGGAGAGTTCGCGCTGTCGTGGCGCTACTCGCTTTTAGTTTTATGCCCCCCGTTCTGGGCCGCGCCATTCAGATTTTTTCCTGGCTTTTCGAGAGTGAATCGCTTCCGCAGCGCCGCGAGCATTTTCACAAGCCTGGAGATCGACAGTGAGTGAATGAATTAGACATTCAAGGGCAAAACGGACCAGAACCAGTTGAGGGTCTGCAAGAGCACATTCCCAACGCTGATTAATGCTATAACTGTGGGAGCGATATCGTTCCGACGATGGTACAACGTCTGATAGAATTGGTACGACTGAAGGTCGTGTAAGCATCGAGGGCAGCAATATAAAGGTTAAGGCAGACGCACCGTGTAGCCGCCGTACACGATGCGCACACCGAAGAAGGAGAGGACGAGGAAGACGCCGTTGACGAGCTGGAAGGTGCCGCCAGTATTGTTTGTCTTGTCCAACATCCTGTGGACTATGAATGCCTAGTCCGGTTCAGATTGAAAGAATCTACCAGTGGATGTTGAGGAAGAATGTGCTCCTACCAACAGATTAGCACATAAGACGGAAATCCCAATGATTTTGCGTACGCTTCCCATAACAGACATCTCGACGCGTAGTACGCCAGAAACGGTTGCTGCAAGAACGCGAAATTAAACGAAATAGAACCAGGAATGGAAACAGCTTACAAAGGAGGCTAGATAGATTGCGAAACACGCTAGGCCATGCAGCACAAAGCCGATGTCGTCGAAATAGACAATAGCTTCGATCGAGTCCCATAAGAAGTACCTGCGCAGACAGATCGAAGCAGCGTGCAAAAGGCCGAAACCGTGACCTACGCGGACGCGATGGCCTGGAGCGTTCCACTGTGCTCATGCCAGCCGAATGCGCGGTCAGCGTCCAATTCGGGTAGCGCGAGACACCGCAGTGCGAGGGGCAAAATAATGACGGCGTGGATCTGCGAGCAGACGTGCACGGCCCTGGAGACGAACTGAGATTGCTGCTTTGCATAGGCGGAGGCGGACAATACCATTTATTCCGGTTGCGCGCCCCCATACGCGTCCATTCGGACGAGAAGAAACGCGGGCAATTAAAGGGACCAGACCGAGGTGGATTACGGTGAAGAAAGCAAAGGAGGCGAAGAAAAGCGGTAGATGTGGGGGAAGTTTTGGGAAATGGTGGTCTATGGTCTTCTGTAGATCCATGGCGAGAAGAGAAACGCGCTTCAGTTACGGGTATTACGCTGCCTGCATTGTGTAACATGTTAAACTGAATTAGCCGATCCGGCACGGCTCGGCTTTATATTTTTTCACACGGCCCTTCAACTTCGAAACTTTAACCCAGGAGACAGAAATAACTGTCGAATACAGTCCTGCCGCCAACATGAAGCTCACTCTGGGCAGTTCGAATTTGCCATTTGGACCTCGATCTCTGGGCCATTCAGCCTTTGTATTCCAACAATATTCCAAATTCCAGATTTCAATAAAACGGAGATACTACACTCAGCGAAGTGCGTGGGTTGTGGTGTAGGTAGTGTAGTACATTTCCATTGGCCTATTGTACTAGCTCCTACAACTCAGCACGTTCCGAAAGGGGACCTAGCTGAGTATAATATATTATCCTGACTTATCCTCAGGTTACACACACGCTGTCAGAATGGCAGACACCATTTCTTGAATATATTCCACCTCAGTCCGCACTGGTCCGTACCTTGCACCGGGCATTTCGAGCCGACACGGCGTTCAACGGACTCGGGCAGCTTTTGTCATCGGTTTGGAGAGCAGGTAATGTTTATTAACTGAGGTCTCCTTCACTGCGTCATGATAATCATGCTTCATTCTCTGACGCTCCTGGATGCCGCATTTCTACTCTTGGGTATTTTCTGTCTCAAACGTCTTCTACGTTCTCAGGGTCCGTCTTTACCTCCCGGACCACGCCCCTGGCTCGGATTCCTCGCCCTTCCTTCAGGAACAGACAAAGAATGACGCACATACGGTAAATGGGCTAAAAAATGGGGAGATATGACTTCAGTCACGGCTTTCGGCCAGACTGTGGTCATCGTCAATTCACTCAAGACTGCAATAGAAATCCTCGACAAGAAAAGCTCCATTTATTCTGACCGGCCTGTCTTCCAGATGTGTGGTGAACTGGTTAGTCAAATGCACTGTCGCTGCGCCTATTGTCGTTCACCCAGGATTAGGTTGGTTGGAACAAGGGCATGGTCCTAATATCCCATAAAACTCCCCAGTTCAGATGGTCTCGCAAATCTTTTCATCGATTAATCGGCAGTCAAGCCAACGTGAAAAAGTTCTACCCCATCGAGACAGAAGAGTACCGCAAATTTTTGCAGCGCCTACTTGAATCGCCCGAGGAATTCCGCTCTCACATTCACCTGTAAGCATCGACTTGGCTACCTGCTATTTTAGCCGAGCAAATTTGCGGTAGAACGTCAGGCGCCATTGCTCTGCGCATCACGTATGGAATTACAGTTCAGGGTAAAGCGATCCCATCCTGAACCTAGTTAACAAAGTGATGGAAGAGTTTTCTGCGGCCATCACCCCCGCTGCATTCCTGGTCGATTTGCTACCTATATGTAAGCACGCCGCCAGAAGCGATACCTCTCATGTATATATATTTTCTGCAGTGAAGCGTGTCCCCAGCTGGGTGCCTGGTGCCGGTTTCCAGCGTAAAGCAAAAGTCTGGTCAAATCACAGGTCCGAAATGCTAGAGACACCATTCAACTTGGTTGAGGAACAAACTGTTTGTTTTATTTTGTGGCCTTCCGGTCTAGGCGACTTTTTAATCAACCATAGGCGGGCGGGTCGACTCAGGACTCGTTCGTCTCGACCTTGCTGCAGGAAAATCTCTCAATAGTTGAAGTCTCTTATCTCAGTGGGCAGCCGGAAGCATCTATGGCGGCGCGACTGACACAGTGAGTTGTCCAGCTCACTACCTCTCTGAAAAGCTGGTGTAATCTTTATATTAAGACGGCCTCCGCTGTGTCTACCTTTTTCTTGCAATGGCACTCCACCCCGAAATTCAAGCCAAGGCGCAAGCGGAACTCGACGCAGTTGTGGGCAACCATCGCCTCCCTGGATACGATGATAGGGAGCATCTACCTTACATAGACGCGCTCTGCAAGGAGGTGCGCTTCGATTTTTTTCATTACGAAATCGTCTTCTAATCATTTGTTAGGTATTCCGCTATCATCCCGTCGGTCCAATGGGTAACAACCTCCCCGAGTGTATAGCTATTTTTTCTTACATTGTACAGGCCTACCTCACATCGCAATGGAGGACGATATTCACAATGGTTATCTTATTCCGAAAGGTCCATTAAATTCCTGCTTGTCCTGACTCTTATGACTCGTTGTCTATTGCTGCGTTGCAGGCTCGATAGTCCTTGCGAACATATGGTATGCATTGGCCACTCGTCTCCTGAAGCTTAGTAATTGGTGCGACATAGGAACATGGCTCACGATCCTGAAGTGTATGCCAACCCCCTAATATTTAATCCATCCCGATTTCTCGCATCCGGGTGGGCACACCCCCGAACCCGATCCGCGAGATCTCGTGTTTGGATTCGGGCGCCGGTATGATTTATCCCATCTTCTTTCACGATAATGCTGAGTTCTTCATTAGCGTCTGTCCAGGTACTTATCGAGTTTATTTTTATTTTTATTATACCCACGAACCCAGGTAAACTCGTGGCGGACGCTTCCATCTTCATGGCGTGCGCCATGACTCTGGCAGTGCTCACGATATCTAAGACTGTCAGAAATGGAGAGATCATAGAGCCGGTCGAAGACTACCAATCGGGCACCATCAGGTAAACATTGCGTTAAAACTTTCTGGTACATCTCTGAATGTCGTTTAGCCAACTTGCCCCTTTCTTGTGCTCCATAAAGCCTCGATCTGCTGAGGCGGTAGCTCTCATTTCGTGACACTTGTATGTGAAGATCGAATGCTTTCTCTGAATATTTCCTTTTTGGGATGTTGGAGGAGTTTTGTTTGTTCTTGTTAGCATCCAATCGGTCAAGTCTTTTATTGGAAAATTATGGGGCTCTCAATTCTTGGTTCGAACGGGTTCAGTTCGGATTTTCAATAACATTCGGGGCACGCGATTGGCTGATTAAATATTTAAAATCCAAACTGAACAGTTCAAACTGAGAATTGAGCACCCCTAAGCCATTAGATTTCTGCGACACTTATGCCGCCATCGAAAAGAAAAGCAACTCTGCCGCCTCACTTCATGCAATATTCACCTATACATTTTTCACAAATTTAAATAAGCAAATGCATTATTCATCGTTCGACCTGAGTTCCTCAAATTTTGGAGACCATCGAGTTAGAATTTAAAGAAACGATACATAGGTAGCCATCACAGGTTCAGGCTCAATACTCATTTTTTCAAGTCTATTCCGTGTTTATGATCTATCTATGGTATCGGGGCTCAAAAGACCACTCAGGTTGTACATGTAGGAACCAACGCCTTCGTTGGAGTCCTTTTTTTTCTTCCTTCCTTTTACAACAACATGCAGAACATAGTAATGCTTTAGCAGCGGAACAGCCCAGAACTTGGATAAGATCCGTGCCGACATGATTTCGGTGGACTTGGTTTGAACCAGCGGTTCGGAGCTGGTTGCTCCTCGATTTCTTTCCTTTTTGAGTTCCACTGCATGTATTCCTTGGCGTCGTTGGCACGCGACAAGTACATATCTCAAGAAGCATGGATGGAAAAAAAGCTAGTTGCCACGAATCGGAGAATTAGCCGAGCGATGGAAGATGCAAGGGAGCAATGCCGCCAATCCAATCGGGCGAACGTGTATCAAGACGCCGATTTCAAAGAAGACGACTTTGGGTCTATTGAAATGACGTTGTTTTCGAGGAAATTAAATTCCCTGTCACTTCGCGGCGGCGGGTTCTTAGAGAATTGCCATTCGGAGAGTTCAGAATGAGCGGCATGCCCACGAGGGGCCTCCAGGTGGCCGTGTCCACCAGACCGCCAATCGACAGGATATCCTGGGGGCCGTCGGGGAGATATGGGAGTTTGTAGACCGGGAATTGTGAGCTCGAGAAAGCCAGCAACGCGATGCAGGTGAGGCGACAAGACCGTCAGTGAGGTTAACGTTGTGGTTGAGAATGATGGCGATCGGCGGAGTTTGAAATGATTTTGGCATGGTTCTTATTATGTACCATCCATCCGTCTTCCGACTGTAGACCTTCTCGCTTTTGTCGCCGTGCACATATGGCCTCTGTTCCTCTTCCAGACATTGCCTGAACATCACTGTGCTGATACGTTACTCTAGTTGCGAACCTGAAAACTGGGATCTGGTCACGGTACACCCGAAGACCTTCTGCCACATCACAATGACATCAACCCAGCTCTATTCTCGTATCCCCAAAGTATTATGTACTCTGACAGCGATATCTCTTGGGATCGACGAGTACATACTGCCCACGCACGCGCTATACAAAGTATCGAATATCTGCCAGTTGCAGTGATACGCATTTTCTTGAGATCACTTCTCTGCATGCCGTCCCCCCTGCCAAGCTGCGTGATACACATGCATGCACCCAGGCGTAGCAGGAAGCTATGCGACAACAGGCGACAACCCGCACTCGAGCGATTTCTGTTCTTTGTTATCCCAGGCCCCCTTCGCCAGGACGCTAGAACCTGCGCGGCGTCCTCTCCGCCCGGCGACCGAAGTGTTTCCTTCACACCGGGCGATCTGTTTACCGTCTGGCCCGTATTTCCTGGTTCTAGGCGGAGTTTCAATAACAATAATTCACACCGGCGTGACTCTGGGAATACATACAGAATACTCTCCCCATTTTCAAGACGACAACCGGATCTATGAGATGCGGATACGGAGAATAGCTGGACGCTCCCTCCGGATTCTGCCTTTCGGCATGACGACTTGGATCCAGTTTACGTCCCGCGACGCGTCTCCGCGCCGCTGATATTTTCTGTCACCCCACACCCCGCACTTGGATTGATATCCGTTCTATAACCCTGTTCGCTTCCTCTCTGCTTCGATGGACATTGGAGATCTTTGCGGAGTGTGCTTCCTATTGAATTCATTTTGGCACCTCCATCTGTTCGCCCGGAGACTCTCCGAACATGAAGAGAAAGAACGCGCTGTTGACGTGGGTACGCCTCGCGGTTCCCGACCAGTCGCCAGCCCTTCAACGCATCTCCGGCCACTCAACTCTTCCCCGCCATTCAATGGCACCCGTCGCGGTAAGTGTTCAAATATATGCCTAGGCTGGCTGTGCTCAGCGGCGGCGGAGGGTCGGGGACTAGCCAATTTAGGAGCAAAAAAACACAGTCCAAAATACTTCAGTAACACGCCTCCCGCGACGGCGAGCTGTGAATCTATATTCCGTACGCCAGCTATTTTGCACTGTCCGGGAGACGCCGCGATGTACTCAGTCCTGGTCTAAAATATGAATGCTGGGCGCGTGCCCAAACAACGTGACCTTTATTGTGTCGGATCGACGGATATGTTCGGTGATCGCACTCACAGGACTCAGCCTGAATTCTATTTCGCCCGACTGACGCGACGAAACATATCTAGCTCCAACCCAATAATTTCACATCCCCCCTTCCCTCCGGACAACACTGATCGCCTGCTGTAATAAGATCCCACCGACGCCTGTGCCTGTCTATACCCGACTTGGCGTGCTTATTTCCCAACTTGGCAAAGCCGACAAGGACAGCGCCTCGAGATCATGATCAGCGCCCCGCCCTGCCATCACTGTTCCTTGAACTTGTTTGTTGGCCGGGCTGTATTTTGTTCCCGTTTCTTGTATTCTGAAATCAGACTAGGTTCATCACAACCGCAGCAGTCACGGTACCTTGGTCCTTTCGTCAAACTGTAAAGTTGGGTTTTTGTTAATTGTTTTGATTAAAATTGATACCCCCCCTTCCCAACACCGACCCGACCGATGCGGAACCCGTAAAGGTAACGGCACCCCGACGACCCCGGATTTGGCAATTGCGCGATATGCGCCGCGGATGCAATCTTATCTAGCCTTCTCAGCGTCAAGCTTCCTTCTGCAGTGCAACTCTAAGGCGAAGGACTCGAGGTGTAGCGTGCGCGGATCCAAGCTCGAACCCCTCGTCATTTTCCGTCATTGCGTTGGCCGCTATCGCGCAATTGAATCTACGTTTCTATATCTACCTGCATACCTATCCATCCGTCCATCTGTCTATCTGCTTGCTATATGCCCAACACTCAGCGTACTCTCAGTTATGCTCTGCCCAAGCAATTGGCTCCTCTTGCCCGTATGGACTGTTAGCATGTCTCTTCCAAGTGATAATAAATTAAATTTTTGGGCCATCGCGCCATCGCGCCATCGTTTGAACATCCGAAATGTATGTGGCGCGAGCGCCAGCGCCGGTGGCGCCTCCACCCCCTTCGTCGGGGACTACAGGATGTCGACATTCCACACAACGGCAAGACAGGATGTCAACATTTTTTCGCCGCGAAAATCGTTGTTTGTCTTGCCGGCCCCGACGCAATCTCGACAGAATTTGAGCTTGATTACAGTCACGAAACAACTGGACGCGACGACGGAACTGCCATCGGCAATGCAGACTTAATTAAATACGCCAAAAAATCCGCCCCAGTCGACGCGCTGATGCGAGATTGGACGCACCTTACGTGACTAACGCGTCTTGACGAAAACCTGGCGGAATTTACCGTGTTTTGTGTGTCAGGATATTGACGATCCCGATTCCCCAGGGAGAATTATTCGCGTATTATTCCGTGACGCGTTGAAGGTTTTGTGTTTTAGGTCTATAGCAAGTCGCAATCATGTTCAATAGTCTGAAAATTCCGTTCAATAATGACGACACCCGGAAATTAAATCCCGCCTCCTCCGCCTCCGTCCGCGTCACCCGGCCGCATCTTTCGCATCAATTGTTGCATGGCGCCGCCGCCGCCTCCATGTTCACATAAGTATGTAGGTCCATGATCGTCCAAAATACCTAAATGGATTAATTCTGTGGTTTTTTGCAATTTATTTGGCATTTACTTACTGTATGCATTTGAATTGAATTGCACCGCCAACCTGATCCTGAATTCGAGTCCTGACTCATCTATCCCGACTCCGCAGGGAAAGGATTTTTGATTGTGGAGAATGGATGGTAGGGAATGGACGGCTCGGAAACGCGTACCCGGAGGTCAAGGGCGTTGATATGACAACTTAAAAGCGAGCGGCGAATAAAACCGTAGATTTATGTTGATTTATAATGCCCATATCGCGATTCGAAAAAAAAAATCCGAGCAGCGAGGAAGGACTAAATTCCGAGCGGCGAGGAGAAGGTTCGGACCGAGGTGAGGTTGTTGACAACCTGAAGGACACGGTAAAACTATTAAACTAGTAAACGAAAGGGGTGCATTTAACGCGGATGCGCCATCATCGCGATTCCGAAATTCGAGCGGCGGGGAGAGTTTGAGATTGGTGGTACAGGTACGGGGTTCGGACCGAGGTTCCCAGGGGCGTACAACTTGGATCTTGACGCGAACAAAACTTGAAGCGCTCTAGGCGGAACCGCGCCATCATCGCGATTCCCCAAAAATCGAGCGGCCAGGAGAGTTTGAGATTGGTGGTATGGGTACGGGATTCGGACCGAGGTGCCCAGGGGCGTACAACTTGGATCTTGACGCGAACGAAACTTGAAGCGCTCTAGGCGCAAACGCGCCATCATCGCGATTCGAATTGAAAAAAAAACCGTCCGACGAGAGTTTGAGAGCTGTACGGGTTTCGGACCGAGGTGCCAGGGGCGTACAACTCGAAGGAAAATCTTGGCGCGAACTCGAAAGTTTGAAGGGGCAAGGGGAGAGCAGAACAATCGCGAAACTTGAAGGGGCAGGAGAACGAAGTGACTTGATCCTCAAAGGAGACGGAGAAGATCCGAACGTACAGCGTGTATTGCCACGCGCGCCCACAAAAATAAGCTAAGGGTGCGAAACGGAAGGCGTGCCGGCCCCGAGTGAGGTATGCCAGTGGGCTGATAAGGACAAGACAAGGTAAATCTTTGATTCTTGACGCGAACGAGGTAGATATGAACGGCGGCTCGGACCGAATGCGCAATTCAGTCGGGGGACGTTGACGGTTGCGCAAATTCAAGTTGACGGTTGCGCGATACGTTGTTATCTAAATCTATAAATCTAAGTAAAGTAAAATTGGCGTGAGTTGTGAACAAACGAACGAACGCGTGAATGATACCAAATTGACGCGACCTCGAAATAGGATGGAGTTTGGAATAGGAAAGTAGGAAGGGGAGGGGGAAAGCTAGGCCGCTCCGCGTCTCCGAGCTACAGTCTTTACATATACGTCCTTCACGTTGCATTGCATCATCTTACACACGGCGTTGCCTCATGCGCACGCACGCGCCCACAAGCACTATGACGCGCACGAGCCTTGCTCGAAGCTTAGACAAGGAAGAAGTGAAGAGGAAAGCAGGAAGGAAGGAAGTAGGGCTTTAGGCTCAGCCTCGACACCCCTGCAGGCAAAACCGCGCCGCGCCTCCGAGTCGGTGCTGGGGAGACAATGTGAAACGCGATGAGCATTGGAGACGTACGGGGCCCGGACCGAGGTTGGTTGGGAGTCGAGACGCGAATCCAAGTAAAACCTGTCGGTGAGACCCGGAGCCTGTACAAGACACCGTTGCCACATCCAGCGCATGCATTCCCTCATCCAGCACACGCATTCCCTCATCTGTCCAGCGCACGCGCGTGCGAGCGCGCATTCAGACGAAAACGGACTCCGGAGAGCACGGGGGATTCGGAAGACGCGTCCGGTCGCCGGAGTCGGCATGCGTGTGCGAGTTGCCGTATGCGCGCAAATCAGAACGTTGGAGACGCTTGGGGTTCGGACCGCGAGCCCCGCGCGTTGGCGCTGATACGAAATATTTTTGCGCGCGAACCTTGGGGAAAATAATAATGTGAGAGTTGACGCGAATCTGACGCGAATGAACGAACTCGAAGAAATGAGATATTTTCTACGGCGCACGAAGGACGCGGACGCCCTCCACACGGTGCACGCACGCACGCACATATCTCCAGCAAAGAAACTAAAATGCGTTTCAAGGCCGGAACAGGAATCCGGGGACACCTCCACCGCGGAACCTGTACAAGATACATGTCTGCAGCCGGATCGAATATATTCCCGAGTCCACAATCAATAATCAGCATGAAATGTAGTTGTAGAATGGAGTCCAGGCCGCAGATCTGACTGCGAAAGGGAAGGCGCGCGCGAGCTCCGAGCTCGTCGAGGAACGTGCGTCGTCTGTCCTGGGCCGTCGGCGTGCGCGGGCTCAATACTGAGGACGTCGCGTCGCGTTACAGCTGATTAATTGTATGCGAGCCTAGAATGCCTCTGGAGAATTGATAATGAGAGAATGATGGCAAGAGATTGTCGAGTCGGAATCTTTTGCGCGAATCGAGAATCGAGAAATGATTCCTATCCTCTATCCTCGAAAAAGACGGCTCGGCTCAGGCTGGTGTCAGATCAGATTCCTTGTCAATGCCCAAGGACACTGGGCCCACGTTTCTCGACGAGGTCTAGGCGCGCTCTTGGGGCTGAGGAAATGCCGAAGAATCCAAGAAAAAAGCAGTGATGTCGAAAAAGCTCGGCGTCAGAGGTTCTCGAACGCGGAAGTAAATGTCGGGCCATGTAGCGTTCCGACTTAGGTTCAAGAACGCAGGTCTGTACGGGATCGTCGAGTCGGAGTCGGGATCTTTTGCGTGAATCGAGAATCCATTATTACAATATTAAATTCCTGATCTCGTAACCTCGAGACGGGTCGACTCGGTTGAAGTGTCAAATTCTGCACCCCATGTCATTACCCGAAGACACTTGGCCCACGTTCCTCGATGAGTTCGAGCGCGAGGTCAGAGAAAGAACTCTGGATGAGCCTGATGTCGAGATCACGGAAGCAATTGTCGGGCGACGTTCCTCAACGAGCGCAAACGCCGAGGACAGAGAAAGAAGCAGTGATGTCAAGAACAAGTCTGATAATTCGCGTCAGAGATTCTCGAACGCGAAAGTCTGAGAGAAGAGTCCCTGGCGGCCACGTAACACGAGCAAGCCTCCGAGTGTACGTATATCCAAGCCCAGAAATGCCTCCGAGTCCGGAGAATGGAAGAAAAACGCGTCGAGTCGGAGTCGGAGTCGGGATCTTTTGCGCTATGATATATCACCGTGACGAAATCCGAATGAATATTGAATTCTCGTAAAGAGGCGCCTGGGGTCGGGTCGACTCGGGTGGTGGTGTCAGATTCCCGCACCCCTTGTCCTTGTCAATATTGTAATGCCCAAGGCCGCAAGTAGCCACGTTCCTCGACGAGCTCGCTAGCGCGCCTAGGCTCTGGGTCTGAGGAACCTCCCTTTGCCAGAAATTAGATAAAAAAGAAGGAAAGGAAAGGAGTCGCTGTCGGGCCACGTAGCACGTTCCTCGCATAGGTCCACCTCCGGAGAATTATTTAATCGTGGGTTCTGATTCTTGGTCCGGATTCGGTGGATGAATTGAAGGAAAACGGGACGATCTTTTGTTTGCGCGATCACGAACGGGTCGGGTCGGGTCGACTCGGGTGGTGGATGTAGCACCCGTGACGTTCCTCCAAGTCGACGAAACGCGCCTCTGGGGTTGAGGAACCTCCCTTTGCCAGAAAGATGTAGAGAACGTGAACGCGGAAGTAAAAAGGAGTCGGAAGCCGTAACACGTTCCTCGACGAGCGCGCCTCTGGGCCTGAGGAACGTCAACACCTCCGAGCCCGAGTCCGAGAAATGACGTCGAGAACGCGGATACGCGGCAGGAATCGGCTTCAAGCCTTCAATTCAAGTTGACCAACGTAACACGTTCCTCGACGAGCGCGCCTCTGGGCCTGAGGAACGTCAACAGCTACGAGAAATGACGTCGAGAACGCGTACATATACGCGGCACTTACGCGGCAGGAACTGAGCTCGAGGAAACGGGAGAAAGAAAAGAGTCGGAAGCCGTAACACGTTCCTCGACGAGCGCGTCTCTGGGCCTGAGGAACGTCAACAGTTCCGAGTCCGAGTTGGAGAAGTGACGTCGGGTCGGCGGCTTCAACTTCAAGCCCCCCCAACGTAACACGTTCCTCGACGAGCGGCGCCGGCCCCAAGGCCCAAGGAACGCTCAGAGAAGCCTTCCTTCGTCCTTCCTTCTTCGTCTGTCTGTCGGTCGGTCGGTCAGAATGGGAATGGGGACTGCGGAATGCGGAATGCGGAATCGAAATCGGAGGATATAGGAGTTGAACTCTGCCCCGTCCTTATTCCTTATTCAGTTTTATTTTTGTCCCTGCCAGTGATAGATGGTCAAGACAGACTCAAAGAAAACACACACACGAACGAGCGCCGCGGCGTACATCCGTATGTCCGTTTCCGTTGACCCCTGTCCTGTCCTGCGCCCCTCCGCAAAGAAAAACAAATCCTTCCTCTAAAAAAAAAAAACCTTCAAATAAAAATTCCCTTCAAAAAAAGGACAGGAACGCCACACTCGCCACAACCTCCACCTATCCCCGTGTCGTGTCGAGGAACTCCTCGGCTCCCGCCACCGTCAAGTCTCAAGCGAGGTCAACTCTGAAAATCCACACTGGCATTTACTCCACTTCAATTAAATCAAAATTAAAACTAACGTCCTCCCCCGCTTGTCTCAAAATTTTCGCCCAAGCATGCGCCACACACACACACTTAGCCGAATTCAAGAAATTGAATGAGAGACCCAAAGGACACACGAAAAAAAGACCGCGACACACAAAACGAAAAGACCGCTCAAGTCAATTTTTCATTTTTTTCTTCTCTCTGTACGCCTACAATTTCGTTTATATTACTTCTTCTTCTTTCCTTCGTTCTTCCTCCCCATTTTTTTGTAGAGTGAGTGAGTGAGTGAGGTACCAGATATGTGTGTGTGGTGTGGTGGTGTGGTATGACGGGGTGGGGAATATGAGACGAGGTATGAGACGGACGACCATGCAATGGGATTGGGATATATATGCAAATGCGAATATGCGAAAGAAAAAAAAAAGGATCGGTTGCGTGCGTGCGAGTCGACCATGGAAATGCGACCGTGGCGACTCGCGAGTCGGTTTGTAATATGCGACGACTCGATGGAGGATGCGACGAGATGCGACGAAGGGATAGTGGAGAGAGGTGATGACGAAGACGAAGAGGGAGGGGGTGATACAAGTGTTGTTACTTTGTTTTTGCGTTGCGTTGCGAATCCGGATATCCAATGCCATGCCATGCCATGCCATGCGATGCGATGCGAGCGTGCGGGTCGTGAGGGGTGCGTTGCAGGAAGACAAGGTAGGGCGCGGTTATCGCAACCCAGCCCACTCTTCCCCTGCCCCTCCCCTCTTCGCACGACTCATCAGCCCGCTCCGCCCACACCCAAACCCAGGATGCTCTGCGCTCCCCGGGCCCTCGAGCTCCTCCACCCTCGCGCGCCCCCTCGTCCTCGCGCGCGCATGGGCACTCGGCCCCCGACTATCGCTCCGTATAGCCCTCGGCGACGCACTAAGCATCTTCGCCGGTGGGCTGCTATTCCTCCTCGTCGCGCGTCCCCGTGCGAGCCCCGACGACCAGTCCGCGACCTTCTCGTCCGAGTCCCTCCGCCGCGCGGGGGACGGCGAGCGCGAGACGGGGGAGGCGGAGCGCAGGCGCCGGGGGGAAGAGGCGGACTCACGGCGGCGGCCTCGGGGAGTTTGGTGCACGTGGTGGGGCGACGAGGCGACCACAGAGGCAAGCCCCGCGATGACGCTGAGCTTGGGGGTTGGCGGGGACGGGCGCATGTTGGGGCCGGTGAGGGTGCTGTGGCCCGAGGAGCAGGAGACGGGGGAGACGCGGGGGTTGGGGTACGCTGGGGGGAGGGCGGCGGGGTTGGTAGAGTCGACGCGGAGCATGGAAAAGTAGGTGGGGAGAGAGGCGCGGTTTTGTTTGCGGCGGGAGCTGGTCTTTGAGGGACTTGCAGCAACGGTAATGGTGGAGGATTGCAGACCGTCGGCGGAGACGGAAGCGAGCTCTGAGGCAAAGTCGGAGAGGTCGCAGTCGGTGTCGTCGTCTGGCAGGAAGCGGGCGCGGTCGAAGGAGGGTGCGCTCTGGGGGAAGCTGCAGAAGAGATTGGAAGAGGAGCCTGAACCGGTGCGGCAGTGGAGACGGGGAAGGGGATTATTGGTGCCAGACGGGCGGCGTGCGTACGACAGGGCATTGGGCCGCAGATGGACGCCGTCGTAGTGGGAGTCGTCAAACTCGCTGTCGTCGTCGTCGGTCAAGACAGACCACGCCGTTGACGAGGCAGACGACGACGAGGCAGACGCGGCGGTGTATGCTCTGAGTGCTCTCCCTAAGGCTGATGGGACAAGGGCAGGGACATCCTGGCCATTTGCGTATTGGAGGTGGGGGGAGGAGAAGGGGCTGCTGGTTTCGCTGAGGGACGGGGACGTAAGATCGCCGCTTTGGCACTGGGAGTTGCAGTAGGCGCGACTTGAAGAATGGTCAAAGCGGGAATAGCAAGAGTACCAGAGAAACCTACTCGTCGTCGAGCTCTTTTCCACAAGAAAGACAGACGTCCGAAAACATTTTGGGACTGGGTGGGGTGAGCACAAATCAGAGCTCCCTCTTAAATAGCAAGCAGTGTGATCCCATGAAATCTTTGGCAGTCACGTCACTCCCCTATCCGCCAGATCTGCATCTCAGATTTCCCGATTTGATCAACTGACGACCCCCTTGTCATCGCCGGCCGTATCCGCCGCCTCTTCACACATCCCACCGCCGATCTCTTCCTCAGGAGTCGAGACGCATTTAACGCAACCAGACAATCATCGCACCCTCGTTCTCCTTCACAATCAAATCAACCTATGCCGGCAAAATACACCTACTACTCCAGTTCATCTATCTTACATTATCGCACACCCACACATTCGCTTTTAGACTCACAACGACGGGTCCTTTCCAATTAACCCCGCATACCCACGCGTCAGACACACCGACGCAGACCCCGGCGCCTTCACAACGACCCTCGCGACGCATAACGAGAGCTTTTGTTTTCGTCATGTTCTTTTTGTTTATTCAATTTATTCGCTTTTCACGTCTTTTTCACAACATATTTCACATCCCTGGCCCTGCTCTGCGTCAGGGTCATACACCGATCTGCGCGCCTCTAGTCGGGTCGCCTGGCCCTCTCTCACCTCTGCATATTTCCCCCAAAATTTTCCTGTGCCGAAAAATAAACAATGACGCACATGTGACGTCTTCCTTCCTCTTTCCGAAATTGGAACGCGACGCGACGAGATGCCGCCGGCTCGTTTGGCTCTTGTCAGTGCTCACATGAGTTAATTCACCCTCACTGGGCCCGGCATTTGTGTATTTCTGTCTCTGCACTCGGACCTTCATGGGATTCCCCGCCCCGGCTCTTGATCACGCTTGTACCATTACAAGACAACTACGACGCGTCGACGTCGGTCGTCACGCGCCAAGTCGTCACTGCTTATAGTGCCGCCGCGTCCTTCGTAATCCTTCTGAACCGCCATTGTATGAACACCCATGATCGACAAACTCTGGCCATCCAGGTTTATTGCCCACCCACCCTAAAACCCCCTGCTATTTTTTCATTTCATTTGTGGCACGCAATATTACTATCGTAATTTGTAGGCACCTCAGTCCCAGTCCCAGTCCCGGTCCACTGTCCACCACCTCCCATGACCATGACCACTTTGCCTGTAATACGCACAAGACCACCGCTTGCTACACCCGGGATAAACAACCAACATCTCGCGTATTTCTGCATTTCATACCTTCAAGGTTTCCGTCGCCGTTCCGTCTGTTCTGTCATCCCCCGATATCGATCCCCCCACCAAACGCAACCGCACCGGATGCAGATCTCTTTCCTTTCCTTTCCGGCCTCGAATTCGAATTTCAACGCGTCTCGTGAGGTGGGTCCGCGTCAAATTCGAGCGCGTAGGGACCAGCCTCAAAAAAAGAAAGAAAAGAAAAGGGAGTGTTCTCCGCCCGCGACTGGATATGGCAGCAAGCAAATACACCACAAGCAAAGCACCCTCGAGCCTCGTCATCTATTCCTTCCTCTCCCTCCTCTTGTTCCTCTTATTCCTCTTGTTCCTCTTGTTTCTTCTGTCTTACATCCATTCCAACTCCCAATTTCACCTCCGAGCCGTTCCGTTCGCGGGTCCAAGTTATGGCATTTGTGTTAGTGGTTGTGGTTGGTTGTGGATCCTGGCCGCTGGATACCGGCGACCCGGTGAAATTCCCGCTGTTCGTCGGTAACCGTTAGCGCGCTGGGTTGGGCTGGGCGGACTGCGGATTACGGATTGTACCCGCCCCGGTGAAAATAATGATTTCCAGCACTAGTGCTGTGAAATCGTGTGTGTTATGGCACACCTACATACCTCCCCAGCGAAATAAAAGAAAAGAAAATAAGCTTCATTGCACCCGCCGCCGCGGACACGGATACGGATGGTCGAACTGGCTCGGCGGGTTGTCGGCGTGTAGTCGATGTGAGGTTGGACTGGGACTTGAAGTTGGGTGGAGGTGGAGGTAAATCAGTTAACGTACAGTATGTGTTACAACTATTTCACCCCGGCCTCACTACTAGGAGATAAATGTTATAATTTTTAATAACAAGCCCTAAACCACACCTCCGAATCCATCCTCAACGGCCTAATAGCCCACACTGGTCGGAGGTCCGCGGACAAACTGGTATGAGTATAAATAAATATGTGAATCGGAGGTAAGTCCAATGCACCGTGACTCTGTGGATGATCACCAGTGCCAGTACCATGGCCATGGGCATGGAGCAGCGTGCGTTATGAGGTGCGAGGGAGGTGCGATCGGCGCAGCAAAAAAAGGCCTCACTATACGCGTGCTCGCGTGCTCGAGGCTGTAAATTGTAACACCCGTCCAGCGTCTACCTCCCACCAAATAAGTTACCAATCCCATACAGTAAGTACTACTGACTCTTCATTCACGATCACAACCCGGGGACGCCCGCGGACATAAACTACTCTGCATAAGTTATGCATTCTGATCATGATCTGCGACTCGGAGGCATGTGGGTGCCAGTGTTGGCCATGGGATTGGGCAAGTGGATGTTCAATGGGACCGGGGTTAGGACTCGGACTGCAGCCGTTCAAGTCCGCGGAGGTTTATTTCCTTATTTTTTGAGTAGATCCATTTTTCGTTTTTTTTTTGTTAGGGGGTGTGAGTGTGGGTGAAGGAGGGCAGGATCGACGACTGCAACCGTGAGTAAATAACTCTGTACGAGGGCGCAAATCTACCATGATGTGAGTAACACCGAATACGAATGAAATCCGCCGGCGCGCGTACCAGTGAGGGACCAACAAAACAAAAAAACGCGACTCGGATGTCGGGCCTGAATCAATTATTGATGCATAAAATACGGCAAACGCGTACGGAGGAGAGGAGCGCGTGGTGATCTGAATAAAACGGAGGGCGGGGACCAACAACCAACAAGACGAAATACATGTAGCTTAACACGAGACGCGCAGCGCGCGCGTCAAAAAATGTCGGGCCGACTCGGCCAGACTCGGCCAATATATTTGTTACACGACGACGGCTTTATGCCGAGCGCGGATGAAAGGGAATAAGTAACGGCAGCGGGAACGGGAACAGGAACGGGACGGGAACGGGGACCAAAAGATAAAATACGGAATATTCAACGGCGACCAACAAGCTCGTGGGCACACGAGGCAGAGCCAATGAAATAAAAATCTGAGCGGATGACGATATTGGTCGTTAGTACTCGTGTACTGGCATTTAATTATATTGAATCGGGATTCCACGCGCGGCGCGTCCTACCTAGCAACGCGCGCGTAACGCAGACGTTTACTGTACCAAGACTTACGGCGTCTCGTTATGATGCGATGAGCATAATGGGCATCCGGATGTGGGTGGTGAAAGACAACAATTTCAGACGCGACACCGTGACGTCGACGACAAAATTAATTAAATCCGAATATGGTAAGACGCGTCGCGTCGCGTGGCAGAAATTACGCGACGCCACAAAAACGCAGCGAATGCCAATGAGGGACTGTGCTCTGCAAACTATTTCACAAGTCACCGCACATAGCAACTCCCAACAAACGCTTTTGGCTTTTCAACTTACAGCGCGTCGTGATGCAGACTCGGGATGCACCTGATATGGGAAACGCGGCCCATATCAACTGTCCTCATAGTATGTAGTAACTTGAGAAATAATACAAAAAGCTAACGAAAGCCAACGACATTCTACGACATCGTACCAACACGCCTCCGCCATGCCGCACCGCACCGCAATCACCGCATAAATTTAAAGACATACACCGCCCACGGGACAGTTAATGCAAACTCTATTCGACTTCCCAACAGAACAGACCGAAGACCGAGTCCCCACCGAGCCCGGGCCAGACTCCTCCCACAGTCCGTCGGTGATTCTGTTTCTTTCTTTCTTTCTTTTTTTGCATTCCGGAATCTGATTAGCTTCGCCCACTCAGATGTCGCTGTCGCACGCCGGAAGCACGCACGAAGGTATCAGTGTCAGTACCAAACAGGGTCATTGTACTTAACAGGAACAGTGATATGTCTGTCCACCCCTTGTGTCTCCGAAGATCCCGTCCTATTTTCCATCCAGTAAGAGTCACAACAATTGATATGCATATGCAAGAAGATCCTGCCACATCCCATCCTGTCAACACGTCGATCGCTCAGCCCAGTGCTGCGGGGAAAGAAGGACGTACAGAGAGGCGCCAAAGAATGGGCAGAATGGAGGCGGATGAATTAATCTCAACCGTATCCGCGGAAGGCAGAACGTTGAACGCTATCGGGAAAACAAAGGTGTAGCATCGCCTCGGTGCTTGCTATTAATGTCCACGGTAATACGCCGCAGTCAGAGTTAGGTGTGGTGCGGAAAAGGTGCGAGGGGGGACCTCCACGATCGGCCTCGGCCTCGGGTCGGACGCAGAGCGCAGCCTGAATGATTGCGAACAGAGTTCGAAGCGACAGTAGGGTGGGCGGCACCGAGCAAGCAAAGCATTGAAGAAATTCAATAACCCCCCCAGCCGCAGTTCGGACAGAAAGCGCCTGCACGCCGCAGATGCAGTCTTGCGGCGTCTGCGAACAGAACTTGAAGCCAGGCGGCACCGAGCAAGCAAAGTATCCAATTCAGTTTCGAAAAAATTAATCCCAGCGACCAGAACAGGGGATTTTCGAGACCAGAACCGAGACTAGAACATCATGATTCAAACGCACAAACGACGCGTTGAATACGGGACTATCCGAATATCGAGCCGAACTCCGAATCATTTCACATCTTTCCTAAAAGCTAAATCCGGCAGCGGAAGGAGTGTGTCCAAATCGGGCCCGCCTACCCTGCGACAACACATTATTGCATGTTCAATAAGGCGACCGCACGCCTGGAAAACAGAAGTAAGAAAGAATAGAAGAATACACATACCATGTCGGAAAAATCCCAAACAGAATATAACGGATCATATTCTGTCACGACCCGTTATAAGCCGGTGATCCTTGACCTGGATTATAACACGTAGGTCTAGTTGATATATGCGCTCATAAGCCACGCCATGGCTTACAAGCACTTGCATGCCATTATGGGATTAAGATGGCTTCTATCCACTTACAACCTGGGTGGCCTGGCGGTGGGCGCTGGTTCAGATATAATAATAATAATACAGCCACATGCGATGAAAAAAATGGAAAAGGCGGAATGATATTGGTCTGTAGCTACAGGATACAACCCTGGGATGTAAGGATAAACGTTCCACTGCAAAAACTCCGGTCACAACCATTGGTTGACCATTAGAGTTGATACGCAACGCAACGGGGATGGGTCGCGGGAAGGCATTGCACACCACGATAGCCGGTAGCGGATTGGTGGACTTGCCGTAGCATGTAATAGATGTTGCACCTGCAAGACATGTCAACCCGTTCAATAAGAACACAACAGGACACGTACCATCAGACTCGGATGTGACTAGCACTCGCACTATCCATGGCATCGCCATGACATCGGAACCCAGGGCAGAGTGATTTCACTCTCAAGACGAAGGCCATAGGACATTCAGTTTGAGGTTTTTGGGGCACAGGAACTTGGTGCAGGACTTTGACAGCACAACATGAACACGAGCAGCGGTGTGAAGGAAAGAACAGGAATTGAGGACGAGAGCTTCCAATATATTTTGCAAAGAACTTGAAGAGCGACTTGAGGTGGCATTTCAGGTGGCACCCGAGACTTTAAAATGGTTCTGGAGGCCAAGCAAGGAACTTGAAGACCGACTTGAGGTGGGTGGCATTGAAGGTGGCATCGATGACTTATGTAAGGTGGCATCCCAATGATTCTGGAGGAAACCAAAAATGCAAGGACCAGGAACTTGGATAGACCAGTAAAAGACCAAGTACGGGCTTCGAGACCAGAAAGGCCAAGTGGGGCGGAGAAGATGAAGGGAGAGGACAAGGAGAAGATGTGACATTGATTGACGTTCAACGTCACGTTGCGGCCAATGTTCCCATCAATCGCCGCCATTGTTCACTTGCCATTATTTTTTTGGCAGGCCTATAGGGTTTCGACTTTTTCGAGTTGAGTGAATAAATCCACCGACTTCAACTTTGTATGGTCACTTCTGGCATTTCTAATGAAATTTGGTTATGCAGGCGCTACTTTTAAATTTAGGAGACCTTTTGAGCCGCTGGTTCAAGTTGGTCTGATAGCAGAAGCTGCAAACAAGATCTTCAAGTAGAAGAGGGATCGAAAAAGTGGTTTGGAAAGACAAAAGATCCAAAAATCATCGGAAAAGAGCTTCAGTGATTGTAATTCATCAGAATCCCTTGCAAGCCCGTAAGTACATTATGTGCCCTGAGATCGCTGACGACGGCTTGGGATGACTTATAAGCCGCCCCGCCAGTGGCTTATAATGTGTCTTAATCCCCTAAAAGCCGGTAATCCTGCTCAAGCCGTTACAACCCAAACAGGGTTTTTCCGACACATTGGCATGGCAGATGTGATGAAATGTAAAGGAAGAGGAAAATGTGAAAAGTAAGTGTAAAAGGAAAACGAGAAGGGGTGGTGCGCGCTTAACGAGGCCCAGCTTTGAAGCACGTTCGTTCGAGATGGCAAAAGGGAATCAGACTACAGAGATATCTCGGACTCGGGGCCGGCCAAAGACGAGGAAATGGTGATCGTTGACGCTAGTAAGATTCGAGGAAGGTGGCTGTTACTTGGGGTCGTCGGATTCGGGGCCGAACCGAAGGGCAAAGGCGCCTCCCAGGATCGGCCGAGGACGGGCTAAGCCCGAAGAGGACAGACGAAACGGAAACGAAACGACCCAGGCATCGACGTCGGGTCCCCGATTACAAGGGGCGCTCCAAAAAACGAAACTCGACGAATGCCTAAACGAAACCCGACGAATGCCTGAAACAGTATACATCGCGACAAGGGGCGCACCGGCGCCGGTGCCCTCCGCCGACTCGAATCAGGTTCCTTCAACATCAAAACAAACTTTTTTTCCTCGATCAGGCATTGTTGCGTGAGAACTGTGATCTGCGCTTTGAGCCTTTGACTCGACGCGGGAAAGTGGCTGTCCTTTTGTCCGAGAGCAGTATGCATACTGTATGCACATGTCATTCTCAAAGGCCCGTCGCAGGCAAGCGAGGAATGGAAGCGACTGCCCGGGTGTAAGTACCCACCTTCGCCGCGGCGAAGCGGGAGTAAAAAACTATTTTCTCCTCAAAGACGTTCTCCGAACTTGGGAAAATCAGAGTCGAGAAATAAGAAAGAAGCTGCTACTTGCCCATTGGAGGCCACCCCATTATTCGGCATCGTTCTCCCGCCAGGGGCGACGCGTGAATTTGCCGGCACTTGCCTGGGTTCAAATCAGAAAGAAAAAAAGACGACCGGACAGGTCCTCGCCGTCCCGTCCACCGGTTCGACATTCCCATTCCGATGAAATTTAATTATCTGTGTCTACGTGCCTCCATTCTCCGAAGTAGCATCTATCACACCTATTACCTTCTGCGCACGATCCCCGTACTACTGTATCGTAACGCCCTCGGCGGCGATCCTGATCCTGATGCAGCTGCTGTTGCGCGCTGTGGTCTGTCCTAGATAGAAATAAATATCACACCACGGACGCAGGCGAGTCAGACTGCGACGCGAGATCGCGATCAGCACGCGCGATCCCATTGTCCACCGCATTTGGGTTCGAGTCATCCTGTATTGGCGGATGGGGTTCTGTTGCATCAGTCGCAGCATCAGTGGGCGTAGCCGCTTCAGAGGGTACAGGGTCTGGCGGCGGCGCCACAGACAACGGGGGAGAAGTAGACGCAGCAGGGGCCGGCAGAGACATCGGCACAGGCGTTGAAGTACGCGGCGTTGAAGGTGTAGCTGCCACATGCGTCGACCGGGTAGGCGTGCCGACGCCTAGCGGATCCTCCACCTGAATTTTCTCTTCCGCCTCATTCGAAGCTGCTGTCTGCGACGCCTCCATCGCCTCCGGTGGCAACGCAGGCAGCGGGCTCTCCGGTCGTGGGCTTTCCGGGCGCGGACTTCCTGGGTCGACTTGTCGGAACCCCACCCCGTCTGGCGCGCTCAGCAGTGGCGGCGGCGGCGGCGACTTCGCGCCATTTACACTCGGTGTGGGGCTCGTGACGAGGGTGGCCGACCTGATGGGGGGCCCACTGCCATTCACGCTCGGGCTGGGACTCGAGTTGGCATTAGCGGTAACGTTCGCAGCTGCCGCTGGCGAAAGCGAATTCCACCGAAGCCGGTTCGCAAGAAGCCGTGGGTTCGCGGCGGGGTTTGCATTCGCGTTCGCAGTCGGTTTCGTATTGAAGTTTGTGGTGCTTGCGGACGGCGAGACAGCCTGCGGTACACGCAGCTCTGAAATGACAATCTCGAGCATCCCACTGGGCGCGCCGACGTTCTTGAGTTCAGAAAGGTTCTGATGCAAAAAGCGCGCGTCCGCAAGTAGCCTGCGCGAATCGATAATTAAATATTTTGTCACGTCACGAAATAGAAACGCAGCCCACCCCTTGCGCGCCTCCTCGCTTGGCAGCACTAGCTTCGCATACTCTTCCGACAGGCGGTGGTTAATCGCGGCGAATACCTGCGCCATCACATCCTAACAGCAACGGAAGCGCAATTTGGAGTCAATCAGTCACCGAGTTCTTCAGCGTAAGTCGCGCACGCCAAATCCCTCACCTCGACGACCGCCACCGTAAGGTGACGCGACAGCACTTTGTGTAGCGTAACTGTCTCCCGCACTAACACCGACATGTACGCGTTCACACCCTCCTGCGGGGCGCTCCAGTCGACAGTCTTAATTGATTAGGTAAGCACACACGAAAAGAAATAGGGACATGCTGCAGGCAAGCGCACCTGGAACGTCCGTATATGAGTGCTCAGGCGGTCGCCCATAATCGCAATCAACTTCGCGTGGATCTCGTTCTGGTGCTCTTGGTAGTCCTGCCGTCACACACACATTAGAATGGACGAAAGAAGCAAGTAAGGCTGAATGGAATGGAATGGCAAGTGCGATGCGCACCCGTTTGAGCTTGTCGAACTCCACGAGCATGACGGCCTGCTTCTGACTAAGATGCCGGCGGAACGTCTCCCGCACGTAGGGTATGAGTGAAATCATAATGGATAGCGACTGCGACGCCAATGCTGTCACAAAGTCCGTCAGTCGACCGCATGCATGTAGTAAGGAACGCCCGATCCCCACCAAGATGCTTCGCAGTGATATTTTTGAGGCCTGCGGAGCGCATCGCACCGGCACCAAGTACGACCTGGCACGTCCGCGAATTGAATGCCTTGAGGAATTCGATCACACGACTCATGGTGTCCGTCGTCAGCATCGAAAGGCTAACGATCACGCGAAGGTAGTCCAGGAGCAGCGAAAGTGCCTCAGAGGTCGCCGCCACGGTCGAAAATGTACGCTCCTCGATACGGAGGCGAATCTTCAAGTTCTTGGTTTTCGAAGAGCCGTTAGGGCGCTTTACGGCAGAGGCAGAAGGTGAAGATGGAACCCCATTTATGGAGTTGGTGGAGGAAGCGGGCGTCAGGCTGGCGGAGGAAGAGAGAGATGGGAGTGATGCACCCGATGGGGAGGAGACCGGGATTGTAGGGGCAGTCCCGTCAACTACCCGGAGTTCGGGCACATCTCGAACGGCGGAATCGACGAGCACGTCGGCGATATGCTGAATCGCAGGAGTCGCGTCGGTTTGCTCCCACTGCTCGTTCTCGACCAGAGTGGCGGATTGCGTAAACGCGCCTGGTGGAAGGTTTGCAGGAATGTTTTGGACTGGTAATTATTGGTAAGGGATCTGGTATAAATGTGGTTTAATCACCAACCTGACTTATGACCACACCTCGCAACCCAACGATCATCTTGCGACAAATGACCTCGCATTTGACCACAAAGACCAGGAATCGTTGAAGAAGGTGAAAAAATCGGACAAATTCAGTACAGCGTGCTGTTCTGAGCGGAGGACGATTAATTTGGCCGCTTGGGTGTTCGAAAGTTCTGCGGCAGAGCTAAGAATGTCGGAAAGTTCATCCTGGAGAGCAGCAGTATTAGGCGGATTCTTCGAACTAGAACATCTCTCAATAAAACGCTCCAAGCCGGTGGAAAGGCGCACCTCGTCGTCTCAAGAACTTCCAGGAAAGCAGTCCCTTGGGAATGTAGACCCTCGACACCGTTCAAGAAGCTCTTATAAATGGCCTGTATGAGCTCTAAGAATTCTGCATGTGGCATATTTCGCATGTGGTTAGAAAGTCCAGGTCTAACGATGTTTTGTTAAGGTGGAAAATGCCAGCAGACAAAATTTTACCTTGGCGTGTCTCCACCTCCATTACTAGGTGTAGCAGGGCGAGATTCTTCCTCTGCCATGTCGAATGCAGGAATGTGCTACAAGACAAAGTCAATAAAACAAAGAAAGATGAAGAAAGTGCCAACCCGTCGAATTACTCCGCGAATTTCGTCCAATACGACTTCTCGCCAGGATAGCGTTGCCTCTCGCACGCCTTTGGTTCTTGTCAATCCCTGAAGTAACGGCCGTAGGCGATCTTTCAGACTGTCATTTCGGTTATCTGGACTCGAGGCCACGTCGGTAATACGTTCCAGCAGATCAACGCGCAGAACCGAGACGAGCTCAGCCGACAGGGAAGAAGTGATTTCCATCGTTAAGGTGCGCAGATGCGCCGGAAGTGCGGAAAACGCACTGAGGGAGGACAGCGGTATTATTGGTGGAGGCAAAACAGGTGACGGAGGGGGCCGTTCTTCCGGTGTTGGAGGAAGCGATAATAGTCTCCCGTTCCCATTTACGGTGTTTTGGGACCCCTTCGTTTGTGAGGAAGACCTCGTCAAAGCCGGTGTAGGCGTAGGAGGTTCAGATTCCGGAGGACCCTCCCAGAGCCGCTCCATATCCTCCAATACGCCAGCGCCCGGTCCCACTGTCCAGCAGCGACCAGCCCCTTCGCAACACCCGTCATTTCCACCACCCCGCCAACAAACTTGACTCCCTCCCGCACTTTGCCAAGATTTCGCATCCGGCTTCCCTTCCGTACGACCTCTAGCCCCTTCTTCGCTCCCTTCTCGTCTACATCTTTGAGAAGTGTCCTGAGTTTGGATATTCGATCCAGGCATTCTTCAGATTCACTTTGCAGTTCGTGAAGGTTTGTCAGCGCAGCGAAGAATGAGGCAGAGCGGAGTGAGATCTCGCGGACAAGGTGCTGTTCAACCGTGTCCGCATAGTGCGAGAATTTCTCTAGAAGAGGTAGCGAGTATGAGAGTGCCGTAGGGTCAGCTGCAGGGTCATGGTCGGGCGAGTCTTGTTCAGTGACGGCGTTGAACGTCCGTGGGTCCCCGAGATTGAAGGCGGGCTGGAAGAATACCGAAGGAACAACGTCTAGCGGCGGTAACGGCCGACCGGGTGTTTGGGCAAACGGGCCGGCTGAAGACGACGCTCGCGGCGTTGATGTCCCCTCCAACTGGAGTTCCGCGTCGCGATTTACTTGGTTGCTGTGTTCCAAACGGTCCCATTCCGGAGTGATGGCGCGAAGGTACGAGTCAAAGTCCTTCCGGCGAACGCGAGGAAGATCTGCAGGTGCTACAGAAGGTAACGAGGAGTGGGCTTTCGGAGGGGCTTGTCGTTTGTGCGGGTTATTTAGTACAGTGGAAATGGCTGGGCTGGTGTGAGATAAATAGGAATGTGACGCCTTGACACGTACCGTGGAAGCCATGTGTAGAACTGCTCCACTGCGGGGGTAGTGCACCGAGAGCAAGAGTTGCTGAGGAGGTATTGAATAGATTGAGACGCGAAGGGCCAGCAAAGTAATCCCGTCCTTCAGTAGTGCCAGAAACACTTTCTGGACCTCTCTGTGCGGGATCCCAGTTGAATCTATACGGGCGAGCTGTTGGAGGGAGCGGGGATACTGGCGACGCGGGCCTGGATAGATTGGACGAGGAATGGTCCGACATGAACCTAAGAGCTTCAATTATTTTGCCAGCCAGAGGATGTCCGCTCTAAGACGGCATATGTTTGCCATCAATCTCCGCGACAAACGTTTGACTACAACCAGTCTCGTAAACCTAATGCAAGTCCCTCCTGCCATCGCTCATGTCTTCTCCTTGTTCCCTCTTCACACCTTTCCCCCAATAAAAACCCAGTCCGGGAAGCATCCAGACGTCCCAACCCTTTGGATCCATCCCCCACAGTCCCCGACGTCGCGTCTTAGCACAGATGTCGAATGTCTCAAATGGCAGGCATATCTCGCACTTCGCGGTCTATCCAAAATAGCTGTACGCTGTGATATAGATCCGCAAGGTGCAATGGGCGCGCGCCTTCCCAATTTGCATCTTGCCAACGGCCAGTTGCTTCCCGCACAACTCATTCCAACGTGGGCGGACGAGGTTTTAGAAGAACAGGAGCGTCCGTTAGAAGGTTACAAGGACCAGGCCGCGTTGGACGAAAGCAGGGCCTGGGTTTCGCTCCTGGAAGGTGACGTTCATGCTGCTCTGGTGCGCGCTCTGGCTGGACCTTGTCCCAGGATCTCACATTCATCCAGCTAAATGCCCAGCCTTTGCCCTCGTACTTTGTGACTTTCATGGGCTTCCCACAAACACCGTTCCGTCCTCTAGAGTCCATCGTCTCGCCTCCTCCGCCGCCTCTCTCCGGCCTGAGCTCAATATTCCCCGCATATGGCACTCGTGTTTACCCAAAACATATTGAATCCAAGTATCGCGAAGCCATATCCGCCATCGCCGACCGTCTAGGTACAGATAAATGGTTTCTTGGCTCGTCGTAGGTGTCCCACACGCCCAACTTCTCATAATTAAACCACTTCTCAGCGATCCGACCCCGCTAGACGCCCTTATTTTCGCGTACCTGCATAGCGTTTTGCATACTGCGAACCATGTTGTTCGGATAGAAGTCACCCGACGCGTGAATCTCGTTGCATGGGAGTTGAGAGTACGAGGACTGGTGTCTAGCGCGTTCACTCGCTCATAACAATGGGTAAGTGGCCGTCCATCCGTTTTCGACCTTGTCGGGATAAATGACTTTTTTTTAGCAAACGGTACAGGGTTCCTTCGAGAGATTATACATATTATCATTGCCAGTATGGGATGATGCGGATATCTGAATAGACTTCAATTCTCTCTTGGCTCCCGCCAGAGTCAAGCATCGCTAGCGCCTGAACCTTCTGAACAAATGCCTCTTCCCCAGCTTCCAATGCAGGACCATACTGCCCCTTTACCAGGAAAGCTACCCCCCTGGATAACGCCCTGTTCTTCGAGGAACTGCAGCACGACTGCTTCGCTTGCTTACACCTGAGGAAGGCGTACGCAACCCACGAAATTGTGTTCATTTTCAAGTCGACCTCCCTCTGCGCTGATTCTCACTGTCCGGCGCGACTACCGACCTGAAACATCGCAGTATCTGGGTATGAGCCTCGCTCGTTGTCGGATGCAGTCCAACGTCGGTTGCACTGTCCCTGCTGTAACCATGTAAAGCCACGAGGAGCTCGGAAGAGAGATGTGAAATTCCAGTCTGTCTTTTACCAGAATTTGCGTTGCGGGAACGACATCTTTCTTGAGGCGGTTGTATTCTTCTGGGGTCTATAGGCTCAAAAGCTCCTCTGTCAAATGAAAGTGTGGCTATAAAATCGCGCACTCGGTCGGCTCTTCCGCAGCTTCAAGATTTCGTGTACCAGCTCGCGTCAGAACCGGAGTTAAATAAGGGACACCGGTTACCCGACGAGATAGACATATCTTTCGTAACCCGGACAAGTGCCCCACAAAAAGGTAAGTGCAAAGATGCTGATTCTTGCAGAAGATTCTTCCCATCCTTGGGCATAAGGGGCTGCAAGGTCCCCGAGCATGTGAAGATGTAACTGGTTCAGAGCAACTTGAAGATAATTATCGTCCGATGAAAAAGTCGGTCGGTCGTTGTCCCAAGGCTGCGGCTGCGAGGTTGGTTAAAATAAGTCTATGAATGATATCACGCCAGATGTGCTCGATGCCCAGAATCGAAGGGTTGGATCATGAACAACTTGAAGGGACTTTTAATTAGACTCCGTTCGAGAGGCGGCCAACTTCTGATGGTGGCGAATTTCTGTTGGTCTGCATTACGGATAACATCGAGCAACCAGGGTGAAGGAAGAAATCAGATATTGCTGGTGCCAGTTGGTTGGCGTCCCGCGGCCTATTAGAATCATGATTAGGCGACCCTGTCAGTGATTCTTCCTGAGTTTCCGACGGCAAGGTCAACTTGATTATTTCCATGAGAATTCTGTCCATGGGCTAGAGTATCTCAAATTGCGACCCAACAAGCAAAAGGAAACTAATAGGAAACCGGAAATGGATCGATGAGGGCAAGTGCCATCGCGCCTGCACAGCCACATGTTGCTCCTCTTGTCTTCCCTCATCTGCATCAGTGACCGCTAAACGCATATGTGCTCCTGGGCCCAATTGCTTTCTTCGACGGACATCGTCTCAGCTCTTCCACCGCAACATTTACCGAAAGTATCGCAAGACTCACTTCGGAACTCTTCGGCGGATAATTGGGGTCATACGTGCCGTTCACTGGATTCTTCAAGAATCTCAGCTCAAACCTACCGTATTGGACTCGAACTTTGGCTTCTGCTGAATTCCTGGACATCAAATATATCTCCTGACTGTCCGCGTCGACATTTTTGTGTCAGAAAACATCATCCTTGTTGCAGCTTAAGAACGACACCACGCATCATGGGGATGCTGTTTGATTTATCCTCATTGTTACCCGGTCGGCCGGTTTCTTCTCGATTATTCATGAGTGATGTCGTTTGTCGTTGGCATTCCGAATTCCTGCGTGAATGCGTCCCTTCGATTTGGTCAACGTGTAACGCGGGTCCTGAATTTGAATCGTTCAACATTCTGAGCTTACAGGCGTGTTCTGTCACTGTCTGTCTTCAAGCTCTTCTCGGCTACCCAACTCCTCGTTTTACCTGCATGGATTTCACGCATTGTCCGCCTGCACACGCCCCTTGTACTCGACCGCCTAGTCAAGCCTCGCTGCGGGGAGGATGATAAGAGCAGTGATGCGGACCGAATGGCCGTAATGATGACTTGTTGCGGAGCTCACCTATAGCACCTTTGAAGATATACAGAGTGCATTCGTTGTACAGACATGAATAAGAAAGATTGACTCGCTGACTGTTGTGCTGGGCGCACGAGGTGGAAATTATTGTTAGTCGAGCTTGTTATGTAGTTGTCGTTTCGAGCTTTCTTTGTCTTTCTTCCTCTACCATCTAGTGTGTCCGCCGTCTATTCACGATTGAGCCTTCTCCCAGCCACCGTTTTACGCGGGAGCCGTCCCCCGCTGTGGCATCTCTCATTCCTGCAACCCGCCCCAGGTCAGAGCTCGACTATTCCAGCACCTCCCCCGCTTCCGACCCCGCTCTCTCCGGTACCGTGTGCCCCAGCTGCTTGGGTAATATTCTTACTAACCCAGAGCTCCTACTCAACCTAGAGCCCGAGCCATCCCGTGCTCGCAAGCGTCAGCGTATCGGTAGCCCGAGTTCATCCATTAGCACATCCCCGATCGATCCCTCTATCTCACGTACTTATACTACCATGCGATACCCTGGCTCGGAGCAAGCAGAGGACTCCTCTACCTCCCCGGACGCCGTCGCAGGCCCGTCGTCGGTCGGTCTCGATCACCCGGGACCCTCGAACGGCCATTTGAACGGGAATGGCTTCGCTGCAACCGCCAACGGTGCCTCTGGCGTCAATCCGACGGGCAATGGAGTACAAAAGCACAATGGCCACTCGAAACAGTCGTCTGCGACCTCGCATTCGCTCTCGGTCGCGCGCGTGACACTCCCCGGCTCAAGTCTATATGACGACTCCGATGTGGACCGGGAAGAATTTATACGGCTCGTTATACAGAGCCTCCGGGACGTCGGTTATGTGTGCGTTACTTGACTAGTTCTTCATCCGAGACATGCTTATCGGGTCTCCTCGGGTAGTGAGAGCGCTGCAACCCTGGAAGCAGAATCGGGGTACGCGATGGAAACGCCAGAAGTTTCGGATTTCCGGCAATATATTCTGGAGGCGCGGTGGTCTAAGGCGGAGAATGCACTACAGCGTCTCGGCGTGCAAGACCGCGAAGGTCTTTGGGATGCACGGTTTCTGATTAGCCAGCAGAAATATCTGGAATTACTTGAAGCACAAAAGACCACTGATGCGCTGCACGTTCTTCGAAACGAACTCGCACCGTTGGATGTGGATTCTGAACAGCTACACAGTCTCTCTAGGTACACTTCCCAGCACTCGAATTATTTTAAGTTGACTCCCCTCTAGTCTAATGATGTGTTCGGAACCGGAGGATTTACGACGACGCGCAGGATGGGATGGCGCAGCAGGCAATTCAAGACGAATACTGCTAGACAATCTACATCGTCCGTCACACATTCCCTCCTTTCTCCGTACTCACGGTTTCGCTGTAGGTTATATTCCGCCATCAATAATGGTCCCTCCAAGACGATTCTCGACATTGCTACACCAAGCAAATGCCTACCAACGGCAGCAGTGTGTATATCACAATATACCCACCAGCCCGACAGGCTTTTCGCTATTCTCGAACCACCAGTGCGATGAGACGGGTTTCCCGCGTGTAACAACGACAATACTGAAGGTCCACACTGATCAAGTTTGGATGTTGGAATGGAGTAGGGATGGTAATTCCCTTGCGAGTGCAAGTAGTGACAAGTCTGTTATTATCTGGGGCCTAGGGGTGCGTTTTCTACCACCAGCCCACGGTACATTGCTGACGCGACTCGGTAGCCTGAAACGGAATCCCAATACGGGAGTGGGAGAAACGTCATGTGTTGAGCCATCCGTATCCTGTGATATCTATGGCTTGGTCATTGGACGACACGATACTACTCGCTGGCACGGAACACCATATAAAGATGTGGAATACCAAGGTGCGTACAAATCCCGCCTTCCAAAAGCCTGATTCTTTTAACTGTGCTTACAGACGGGGGTATGTCTAAGAACATTGGAGGAACATTCAGAGCCGGTCACAGCACTGGCATGGCTTCCAGATGATTCGGGATTTTTGTCCGCGGGGATGGATTTCAAGATCGTTCTCTGGGTACGTTTACCACGTTTCATAACGTGCTCCTCGCGTTTATTTCATGAAAAGAATACGGATGGTCAGCGGCGAGAAATATGGGGTTTATTACCTGTGCGTGTAGCACACATGGTCATCACCCCGGACTCCATGCGGCTCGTGGCGATTGGGATGCGGGCACCGTCACCGGTGGACTCGCGGGCCGAGAATGATTCAACAACGCCGGGTGCAAACGGGGGATCCACGTCGAGTCCCCCGCCGAAAGACGAACACCGGTTCCTTGTTTACGATATTGCGTCAAAGCGGACTGAATCGTATGTGGCCTGCAATCAGTCTTCTGCCGTTTCTGAATTTGCTTTAGGTCAATCCTTTTTGAAGGGGAACTGACGAGTCTGAGCGTTTCGCAAAACTCGCAATTTGCGCTCGTTAGCCGCTCTCCCGATGTCGGTTCTCCGTTGTTGTATTTTTTCCCTCCGTTGGCTGACATTATTGCAGGATATCCAGCTATGGGATCTCAATCTGGGGCGGCAGGTACGGAAGTATACCGGCCAACGGCAGTCGAAAGACATAATCCGAAGCTGCTTTGGTGGACTCGAGAGCAATTTTGTTGTCAGTGGTAGTGAAGGTGCGTTTACTTTCTTTCGTTTCAATCGTACTAAGCCTTTGTTACAGACAGCAATGTCTACGTTTGGCACCGTGATTCTGGAGTGCTACTGGAGGTACTCGAGGGGCACGGCGAGGGCAGCGTAAACTGCGTCGCCTGGAACCCACGCAACGAGCGCATGTTCGCGTCCTGTTCAGACGACCATACGATACGCATCTGGGAGGCCCCGCCACCGGACATGATGCTCGGCCGTGACTCCCCCATTGCAGTGGATTATTCGCAAATGGCAACGAAGGGGAAGGGCAAGACGCGGCAACGTTGGGACGATGGCGCTGACGCCGTCGAGTCATCGTCCTCTACGCGAGCATAGGATGACCTCCTTCACGCGTCTTTTTCTTTGTATTTTCATTCTGTCCGTTATCCTCATCGCATTGAACCATCCATCCCATCCCATCCCATCCATCGCACCGGCCACTTATCACATTGGGGACCTCCGCATTATATATCGTAGCTCGGTAGCATTACAACATCGCGTCGGCGGGACTGCTCGTACACTGGTATCTAAATCAATAGAATATTCTTGCATTGGAATTCGGACTGTAACCATTGATTCATACTAGCGACAAACTGGCCTATACAGACGGCACCGACACGCTCGGAACAGCGTCCCCGACCGCCGACGAACGCGGAGAGGCGACGTTACTAAATGTTGCACCGGCAGGGCGGATACGCGGTCACGTGATGACAGACGCGTCAATATCAGGCGTTGCATGCCAGAGGGCACTGCGAGCCCTAGGCCAAAATTCATTTTGCGTTACATAAAAAGTGATATAAAGAGCTCCGCCATATTCGGGCCGTTGGAAAGCTGACTGGCCCGTAAATCGCGGCACCGTGGGGGGATGTTGTATTCTTGGGTATATGCCACGTAGTACAGGTGAATAATTGGAGGTATCGTACGTTCACCGGTACTCGGAGTCATGTTAAGGAAGAAATAGCGGTGCCTCACAAATGTTACCGCACCAAAAATTTAAAGTGGCCGTGGGAGCCGCGGTACAGCTTGGGCACGGTACAGCGACTAAAGACCGCGCTTGTAGTTTAAGAGGATATAATAATGAGGTGTATTGGGGTCGTTGGTAGGAAGGGATGGGAGAGAACCGAAACCCTGGAGATCATCGAGTTCGAATGAGTCGACGCCTCGAGCAAGAAACCAAGCCAAATCCCCCCCTCCCACTCGCCCTGTTTTTTTTGGAGGGTGCAAGCAGACAGGATCGGCAAGAACAGCAAAGTAAATTTTGTAGACGTTTGAATCGACAAGTGGCCAGAGATGGACCGTCGGCATTGTTCGATATCGCGTGAAGCATAGCGGGGTAGCAGTAAGCAAGTTGGAGTCCCATAACCCTGAATGTGAAAGGTGCAAGATCGTTTGGAGCTTGTGAACTGCCGTACCAAGACAGTGGTGAGCAGGTGGTGGGTTTAAAAAATGCCCGTGCTTTCCGAGTCAAAGGTCGGTCCTACAACTCGGCAGGGAGAGACCCAAGTGCTAAGAAGACAGAAGCAAGAAGGAGGACACAAGGTTATTGAAATTCACCCATGTTTTATGGCTCGACACCGCGCCGATAAGGTACGAACTCCTTCGCGCCGCCTATTACCGAACCGGTCGTTGAAATGTGTACTGCGACCGCACTGCCGTACCAAGACAGTGGTGAGCAGGTGGTGGGTTTAGAAAATGCCCGTGCTTTCCGAGTCAAAGGTCGGTCCTACAGCTCGGCAGGGAGAGACCCAAGTGCTAAGAAGACAGAAGCAAGAAGGACACAAGGATATTGAAAATTACCCATGTTTTATGGCCACCGCGCCGATAAGGTACGAACTCCTTCGCGCCGCCTATTACCGAACCGGTCGTTAAAATGTGTACTGCAACCGCAATATCGATGCTCAGACTATTCCACGACCGCGGGAGTCACTATGTATAATATGCACGCCTCGGTGACTTCGCAGCCAAGGTGGAAGTTTGGACATGTACCTGCCAATGCTGAACCAAAATGGTTTATCTGACAAAGATGCCGCAAGAAGAAGAATACCCTCGAGATAACGTGAAGCTGTCCAGCTAGAATACACGAAGATACACAGATGAGAACGGTCCGCCATCAGAAAGTGTTGACCGTGTAGTATTAATTTATACGTTGTGAATAAGCACGATGTTTGGGCAAGAATAGGGAAGCCATAGGGTCACGCTTCACGGGTGAAGGCCTGGGAGGTCGGGATTCTGGTGTGGCGGGAGAACATCCGGGGGCTGTCTGGCGTCGCTTCTTTTGCGGAGGTTGAGTGGAGCTATGCAATGTGGACACAGTCGCCGAAGGTAGACTAGTGAAGGGAAATACGGATGACGACGAGGGTGTGGATTTCGACGGAGAGGATAAGGATACACTGCTGTTACTCCGGGAGAGTGAAGATAGAGAAACCGATGATGAGGAAGTAGAGGGTGAAGGTTTCAGGGATGTAACTGAAGACAGGGGTTTGTGGTATGATTGGTTCACCGGTGCCTTCGGCCTGGATGTCGAGGCTACGACTGAACCGGGAGCAGAAACTCGGTGCATGACGGTGGTGACTGTTACACGGCTCGACCCCACGCCAGACTGAGAGGGAGGCAGTAGGTCGGACTTGTCCGGAGGAAGGACTCGGTAGTTCTTTCCACTCGGCATAGGCGGGAACATGGGTTTGGCATACACATTCTTCTGAAGCCTCGATGCTTCTGATTTCGTCTTCTGAAATAGAGTTTTAGGCTGGGTGGGAGCACCCCCTACAAAACATGCAGGTTAGACTGGGGTTTGGCTGTAAATAGTCTGGCGCACATCGACGTTTTGACGGGGGAAGTTGGTTGGTGATTTTTATCTCCTGTTCTTTCTTTCGTTCCTCGGCTTCCTGTCTCTGCCGCCGAATTTTTTGTCCCACTTCCCTAAGTCGCCGTGCTTCCTCCTCCACGTGGACCTACGAAATAATGAAGTTACGCCCAGAGGAAAATTAGAGTAGCCTACAAAATATTGATTTTTCCACGACTCTGGTTCCTGTGTCTCTCCGTGATGGTATCGTTCAGCAGCAGTAGGGTATGTTCGGAAACACAATGCCTTCCATATTTCTGTGGTTTGGTCTTGTTGGGAGCATGCTTGAATATATGCCAGTAATGACATACCTGGTGTGTCTTTCTTTAAATACTGTGGCCGGGGACCGTCAATGTGGCGGTCAACCGAAACATCGTGGTACACACCGGAGAGGCTTGTTCTAATCTAAGAAGCTGGTCCACAGTGCAGCGCTCAAGAATAGGTTTAACAAGATCGTAGCGAAGTTCATCCCCGAGACTGCTTATAGCTGAAATGTGTCTTGAGTTGAAATCGTTGGAAAAGATGTGGCCACCGACCGTCGACGTGAACAGCTGCAACCCGTTGACAGTACTGTACTAAAGTGGGTACGCGGTCGTCCGGTAGAGACATTAATCCGGCTGCCTGACTCTTGAGCAGGCCTCGTCGTTTAGAGCTAGATGAGATTCAGTGTACTGGAAGGAGAATGATCACTGCCATCAGCGATCAATGGGGTGTGGTTTGTCATCACCCCATTTGGTATTCGGTGAACTTCAGTACCCGCCACTAACCCCGAACACTGGGAAATACCTTGGGTCCATCCTGACCGTTCGCTCTTATGTGCATACAACCACCCTGATATTGATATATCTTGGTGACGTGATTCTGTCAACCCAGGCTCAGGAACCTTGCTTGTACCCAGTTTAAGGGATATGCCTTGCGCGAGTCTTCGAGGACCTTTTTTTGATAAACAGAGTCATGCAATCCATCAAACCATCCCTCTGGGTTTCAAACTGGCGTTGTTCTGTCAAGCTGCGCTTCATATTTCTCATGGCATCCAAGACTTGTCCGCTCCCTCGTTTTGTTTCCGAGAACACATTGGGTATCCCGGCCATGGCTTTCTTGGGTCGGCTCCTTTAAGCGTATCACGTCTCAGGCCTTGGACGGGCTTATTTAATAGGAGGTGCAGCGGCTGTAGGAGCAATCCCTCCCTCATGAACATGCAATACGCCACACATCCTCGACTGCATGTGCGCAATGCCCACGACGCTCATGTAGTGTTTGAGGCCACTCGCCAAGGTATATGTTAACTGCCATGTCATCTATGGCTGTCTCATAGTCCCCAGGTTTTCTTCGCCCTATCACTCGCCGTCTAGATGAGAATGAAAGATCGACTCTCATCCAGTCTGGCGCAGTTTTTGTATGGGAGGAATCTGACCACGCTCCTGGCTTGAAGAGATGGACAGGTAAAGCTGCTTCAACCGTCTGGCTATATTCAGCCTATCTAATACACCGATGTTCTAGATGGACGTGTCTGGAGCCAGTCTCGGATGCGCGAGGTCTATCGATTTATTCCCTTAAAAAGACCGATATTGATGAAATGATTCTCCGGCAGCCTTATTTGTTCTACGATGAAAAGACGGGCGACGGTTCTGACTCTCCTGATCAGAATTTCCAGACCTATAGATTTGTAGACGGCGTATCGCGTGGCGGAACTTCATCATCTGCTGTGTCGCACCAAGAAAGAAGCACCAATGTCCATCGTGGTCTCGTCAAACAAGCTTACTCGGCGTGGGTCGTGGTTCATCCTAATTCCAATCCCCGAAAATGGCACATTACCGGTATGTGGCAGACCTTGTCTTTGACTGGGTACTAATTCCGATCAATAGCTTATTTCCGTTACGATGATCTTCCTCACATCCCTACGGTGGATCGAGACCCTTGCCTTTGCAAAATTATTGTGCCCGTGGGACTTTACCGCAGCGGCAAAACACGAAATCGAAATGATGGGGACGACAGTTCACCAGTCGCCAGCTATCCATTTCCATCTCCTGGAAAATACCGAATGTCCACGACCAGTCGCACGAGCGCGGATATACCCAGCCCGCCGCTGCCTTCGATGTTTTCAACGATGGAAATTTTAACCCCGCCTTCCACACTCGTGGTGCCACGTTATCAGAAGACCAGCGGGTCATCCGGATACTGAATGGGAATTTTTTCGGGAAATAATCACTTGGAACCCGTCGTTCCGTTAAGCGATGTTTTGTGGGTATCTTAACCTATAATTGGTCCATAAAAACGTTGTTTTTTGAAGCTTCTAATCTGTCCATCGTGTGAATCCGGTGTTTAGGTCAGCTCAGTATTTTCATTGCTTCATGTTCTCTCACCGGCCGCCATTGAAGAGCGACGGGGACCAATCCAAGAAATGTCGAACTAATAAGTATATTCAGTAGATGTCATGCTGTCATGCCAAGCGATCTTGTCAGGGACACCCAACTCAGCGGAACCTATGCCGTCGAGGGTTTTCTTTCTCGGCTTTCACGTATGGACGAGGAGTCGATGTTGGCATCGAAGTCATTTTAAACAGTACTTGTGGAGAAGCTCCAGCTCGGAGCAAGGCTAAGATCCCCTCGGAACAAAACAAGAGATCTCGTCCCAATGACCGGGACATATAAAAAATTAGCATGACTATGTATAAAAATCGGAACGACGTTGCGAACGTTGAGAACTCATCCAACCAAAAAGCGAAATACTACAGATTGCGAAACGTGGCAATTCTAAATTAATGAAGTGAAGCGCACGTGCGCCGGGCCGGTACTTACAAATCTTATCGATTTGCAAAAAAAACGAGGATGCAGAACTGTAATTTTGGCGAGCTTCGTCTTTTGCAGCCGGCGATTTGTAGCCTCTAGGTCGTATCACTAGTAAGCCTCACCACTTGCCCACCATTGCCATTCCTCTTATGTTACACCAGTGTGCGGAATCCTTGGTCTACTTCTGCATGACCCAAAACATCGACTCTGCTCCAGAAATCTGCGAAGGTCTCTCTTTACTGCAACACCGCGGCCAAGATGCATGTGGAGTCGTCACCTGCGGTCCCAAAGGGCGCTTCTACCAGTGCAAAGCAAATGGCATGGTCCGCGACATCTTCGACAGCAATTCTATTGGCAGGTTGATTGGAGGGATGGGCGTCGGACACGGTCAATTCTGATCTTTTCATTGCCTTCATTCTTCTCATTATTTTTTTACAGTTCGGTATCCGACTGCTGGAAGCTTCAACAATGCTGAAGCTCAGCCTTTCTATGTCAATTCGCCGTATGGGATCGTCTTCGCCCATGTAAGTATTCTATCCGTCTTGCTTTGCACGAATGCCCATAGAACGCGCAGAACGGAAATCTTATTAACACCAGTTCGCTTTTGCAATTCATGGATGCCACTGCGCACCGCCATATCAACACCTCATCCGACTCTGAGTTGCTGCTCAATATTTTTGCCAATAATCTCCAGCAAACAGGCAAGTTTCGGATCAACGAAGAGGACATTTTTACGGCCCTAGGGGGTATGATGCAGCAGGTCAAAGGCGCATACGCTTGTGTGGCCATGCTTGCGGGCTCGGGATCATGGCATTTAGAGATCCCAACGGTATTCGGCCCGTAGGGATGGGCTCCCGGAAATCAGGTACTGGAAAGGATTACCTATTCTCAAGTGAAAGCGTGGTTGCAGATGCTGGGGGCTTCGGTGAATGGCAGGATGTCAAGCCGGGTTCGTGGTCCGAAAATACATCCTTCAATTTTTCTCATTTCATCCCAGGAGAAGCAGTAATCATCACACGGAGTGGGGTCTCACGGCGCCAGGTTGCACCCCCGGCTACCTTTGCACCGGACATCTTCGAATACGTCTATTTTGCTCGACCAGATTCCGTATTGGACGGTATCAGCGTATATCGTAGCCGTATGGCCATGGGAGACGCGCTTGCCGACGAAGTGCAACGGGTTCTCACCGAGAACGATCTTACCGTTGATGTGGTCATTCCAGTCAGTCTTCGACACTCACACCCACGTTCTTCGGCTGATCAAGTATACAGGTCCCCGATACTTCACGAGTCGCAGCCCTAAATCTGGCTCAAAAACTACAGCTGCCTTATCGAGAAGGTTTTGTCAAGAACCGCTATGTTGGCCGGACTTTTATCATGCCGGGGCAAGAAATGAGGTTAGGGATCCTGCGAAACTCCTCTTTAGCCCGCTCCTGACGAATGCATGATTCAGGAAGAAGAATGTTCGTCGAAAGCTGAATGCTATGGCTCTGGAATTTGTTGGCAAGAATGTCCTGCTTGTAGATGGTCGGGCGCTTCAATATCCGCGTTAAACGTCGTTTAAATTTCCCGCCCTTGCAGATTCTATTGTTCGCGGAACGACTTCGAAAGAAATCGTCCAAATGGCAAAAGACGTTGGTGCTAAGAAGGTCATTGTGGCCAGCTGTGCACCGCCGATCCGGTAGGCCCAGATATGTTGAATTTTGGACTGGTCGACTCACTCGTCGTTCCAGGTATTCCAACGTATACGGGATCGATATGCCTTCACGAACAGAACTCGTTGCACACGGACGAGACACCAAGTCGATAGCTTCTGCGATCGGAGCTGACCTCGTTATCTTCCAAACGCTTCCTGATCTTATCGAATCTGTGCGACAGTTTAATCCCAGCATCACTACGTTTGACTGTTCGGTTTTCACGGGCGACTATGTTACTGGGACGTTGACGAAAATTACCTCTCGCATATAGAGAGCTTGCGCGCAGACAACGCCCGGGGAAAGGCCATGGGAATACCGGTCGAGGCGCAGTCGGCCGGTCATGACCGGAGCAATGGAATAAATGGAGCGAAGCAGACGAATGGGCTGCACAACGAGAGAGGGAGCGATGTTACTTTGGGCTCGGACGTGCACCCGACGGTGAATGGGTCGGACGACACCGTTGGCCTCCACAACACTTGGAATACCGGTTAATCATCGAGAAGTGTAATATTTAATTATAGAGGTATATATACATGTTTTCCTTGTCGGGCATCGTCCATGAGAGGGTTTACGGTTATGCAGTTTCTTTAACTGCTGGAACCTCGAACTCACAGTTTGACAGGCACAAGTTTGACAGGCACAATGTTACTCCCAACACTCTCCTATTCTCCTCCGCTCCTCCCACCACGGTTTCTGGAAAGAATGCATCCTGTATTGTATGTCAGATCCCATCTTGATAATTTGGACTGTCGCATGGCGGTCCCACGACACCGAGCGGAGCGTGTGGACCGTTGCGGCATATCCCGCTGCGCACGCTAATAAAGTTTGCTGGGATGGTTCTTGAGTATCAGTAATCTGGGGATTGCTGAAGTATATATGTATGAGTCTGGGTGAATTCAAGAAGAGGCAGGGCATGGCCGTCTGCACAAAGACG
>JARJLF010001122.1:0-98851 GCA_029378395.1 Mycena leptocephala
GAGCAGTGATCAAGAATGTGCTGACCAGTTCAGATAGCATAGCACGCCATCTCCGTATAGCTTGAAGATTCGAGCGCGGTATGGCGTGCTTCGGTGGTAGATATGTACGTCACTACTATTACGCCCAATGGGTCTGGATTTGCACAACGGGTCTGGATTTCTTTTTTTTTCGCTTTTACCTTTCGTTCTATCCCTCCGTTTTTCTTCGGAATAGACTTTCATATATGTTTTCCATCAGCCTTGAAGTTCACCAAACCATACGAGGGGAGGAGCCCATTGAAAACGGCGCACCGTGTATCGATTTATAAATAGAACGATCACTTCCCATCAAAACGACTCGCGACTTTGACCGGGCTCGAAAAGTACCTTCCCACAATCCAAAGCCTCCGATATCTTACCTCGACATACACAGGAACCTAAATTTCGTATCCCGAAAGGAACCGGACCCAACGGGGTACAAGACAAAGAGAAAAACACGAAATCCAGACCCATTGTGCAAATCCAGACCCATTGGGCGCAATAGTAGTGTTGCCGCGACTCCAAAAGTCGAGTCACGACTCAAGACACACCGGGGATTGCCAAGTTTAGGGTGACCGGAGGTGTAACTCCAAATGTGAACTTTCAAGTTCAACAAAAGGTCGTCCGAAAGTCAATCCTTTACTAGTAGTTTAAGTAAATCTGAAATTGTATCCGAAACTACAAGAATAAAATCAGATTTTGGGCCAGCTGAAACGTGGCCGAAAACCCAAGAGTCAGATTGCAAAAAGAATGAGCCAAAACTGTAGACCGAAACTTACCATTTCAGTACAAAAAAAGTGCGACTGAAACTTAACATTTCAGCTGCACTGAAATGGACACCGAAATACCGGGTTTCGTATCTCATTTCAAGGCAAGTGAAATAATAAATTTCGGTCTGCATTTCATCTGGAGCTGAAATGTAAACCGAAAATATCGGTTTAAGTCCAACTGAAATTCGGTCGGCGGACGGGCGGCGGATTGTCCGCTGATCATCCGCCGATCATCTGCAGATGATCCGCCGCTTATCTACCGCTTGTCCGCATATTAAGATCATCATAATTCCAAAGCATGACCCTGCCTGTGAATTGTGAGTCTAGAACCAGTGTGAATTAAGTTACTTCAACTGACCATTCAATTTATGTATGTATTTACATGTTGAAAAAATTGGGTCCAGCACTCAAAAATTGCAGAGAGGATTGAGTCCGCAAACAGAGGAAAAGGTCTGCAGCTCAAAATTTGGAGAGAGGACATGTAGAAAATAGTGCCTGCGGATCAAATCCACAGAGAGGATCATGTCCGCAGCCAGAAAATAGTGTCTGCCGCTCAAAAATCCACAGAGAGGATTGTGTCCGCAGACAGAAAGTAGTGTCCGCCGATCAAAAGTCACTGAGAGGATGGTGTCTGCAGATGGAAAATAGTGTCGGCTGCTCAAATCCACAGAGAGGATCATGTCCTCAGACAGAAAATAGTGTCCGCCGCTCAAAAGTCAGAGAGGATCGTGTCTGCAGATGGAAAATTATGTCTGCCACTCAAAACTTAGGAGAGGATCATGCCTGCAGACAGAAAATAGTGTCCGCCGATCAAAAGTCACTCAGAGGATTGTGTCCGCAGATGGAAAATTATGTCTGCCACTCAAAACTTAGGAGAGGATCATGTCTGCAGACAGAAAATAGTGTCCGCCGATCAAAAGTCACAGAGAGGATCGTGTCCATGGATGGAAGATTATGTCTGCCACTCAAAACTTAGGAGAGGATCATGTCCGCAGACAGAAAATAGTGTCCACCGATCAAAAGTCACAGAGGATCATGTCTGCAGACAGAAAATAGTGTCCGCCGCTCAAAAGTCACAAAGAGGATTGTGTCCGTGGATGGAAAATAGTGCCTGCAGATCAAATCCACAGAGAGGATCATGTCCGCAGCCAGAAAATAGTGTCTGCCGCTCAAAAATCCACAGAGAGGATTGTGTCCGCAGACAGAAAATAGTGTCTGCCGATCAAAAGTCACAGAGAGGATTGTGTCCGCAGACGGAAAACAGTGTCGGCTGCTCAAATCCACAGAGAGGATCATGTCCGCAGACAGAAAATAGTGTTCGCCGCTCAAAATTCACAGAGAGGATCGTGTCTGCAGATGGAAAATAGTGTCCACCGCTTAAAAATTGCAGAAAGGATTCAGTCTGCAGACAGAAGATTATGTCTGCAGCTCAAAATTTGGAGAGAGGAGATGTCTGCAGACAGAAAATTATGTCTGCCACTCAAAACTTAAGAGAGGATCATGTCCGCAGACAGAAATAGTGTCCGTCGATCAAAAGTCACTGAGAGGATTGTGTCCGCAGATGGAAGATTATGTCTGCCACTCAAAACTTAGGAGAGGATCATGTCTGCAGACAGAAAATAGTGTCCACTGATCAAAAGTCACTGAGAGGATTGTGTCTGCAGATGGAAAATAGTGTCTGCGGCTCAAAAGTCACAGAGAGGATCATGTCTGCAGACAGAAAACAGTGTCCACCAATCAAAAGTCACTGAGAGGATCGTGTCCATAGTGTCCGCTGCTCAAAAATTGCAGAGAGGATTCAGTCGGCAGACAGAAGATTATGTCTGCAGCTCAAAATTTGGAGAGAGGAGATGTGTGCAAGCAGAAAATCATGTCTGCCACTCCAAACTTAGGAGAGGATCATATCTGCAGCCAGAAAATAGTGTCCGCTGATCAAAAGTCACTGAGAGGATCGTGTCCGCAGATGGAAAATTATGTCTGCCACTCAAAACTTAGGAGAGGATCATGTCTGCAGACAGAAATAGTGTCCGCCGATCAAAAATCACAGAGAGGATCGTGTCCGCGGATGGAAGATTATGTCTGCCATTCAAAACTTAGGAGAGGATCATGTCCGCAGACAGAAAATAGTGTCCACCGATCAAAAGTCACTGAGAGGATCATGTCTGCAGATGGAAAATAGTGTCAGCTGCTCAAATCCACAGCGAGGATCATGTCCGCAGACAGAAAATAGTGTTCGCCGCTTAAAAGTCACAGAGAGGATTGTGTCCGCAGATGGAAAATAGTGCCCGCAGATCAAATCTACAGAGAGGATCATCCACAGACAGAAAATAGTGTCCGCCGCTCAAAAGTCACAGAGAGAATTGTGTCCGCGGACGGAAAACAGTGCCTGCAGATCAAATCCACAGAGAGGATCATGTCTGCAGACAGAAAATAGTGTCCACCGATCAAAAGTCACAGAGAGGATCATGTTCGCAGACAGAAAATAGTGTCTGCTGCTCAAAAGTCACACAGCGGATTGTGTCCGCGGATCAAATCCACAGAGAGGATCATGTTCGCAGACAGAAAATAGTGTCTGCCGCTCAAAAGTCACAGAGAGGATTGTGTCCACAGATGGAAAATAGTGTCTGCCGATCAAAATTCACAGAGACGATTGTGTCCGCAGACGAAAAATAGTGTGCGCCGGTCAAAATTCAGAGAGAGGATGTGTCTGAAGATGGCAAATAGTTAGGGTTGATGGGAACAGCGTGCACTGCTGTGTAGCGCATTGGGATGAGATGTGTAGCAAGAGAGCTGGGACATGTAGGAAGGTAACAGAAACATGTTTCGCCTGGACAATGGTTTCCAAGTGAACAGTAGCTGTTTGTAGTTTGCTGTGCAGCCAAACCAAACCATAGGTATAAGAGCACAATGTAACTCGGTTGATGGTACAGAATTAAACCTCCACTTTTGACCCCATCTCTTTAATTTTCCTTTCGTTTTCTTAGACTGGTACTGCTGTTGACCAGAAAGAACCCTCACCATTATGTATTGACTGTTTGCCTTTGATGCAGGCAGACCCGGCATAGGAATGATCTGGATCATGCTTTTAGGATTCTTGTTGTGTTTTGGGTTTTGGGCTTGTTGGATTATGTTGGACAGTACAGATTGGATTTTGGCTGAATTTGGGTTTGAGTTTGGGATTGGGACTTGGGTGGACGTGTTGATGGAGTGGATTAGGAGGAGATACTGGAAAGAGAGCTGATGGAGATGGATTTGGAACATGTACGACACACTCAGCGGCGCGCTGGTCGTGCCACCCTATCATCATTTATCATTTTCCCGTGCCCTTATTGCGTCAATTGCCTGGATTGCAACATGCATATATTTTGTATGGAGCCCTGAACCTGCGCAGATCGGATTGATAGTATTCGGTGTTTTTGGATGGATTTCCATTTTCACCTGTACATTTGATTCCTGCGTTTCATCTGGAGCCCACCAAGGGGCTCATCCAGAATTTGGACGACAAAAAGCTGGTGCAGACATCACATTCACACAATTTACACTCGTTGTTCGATTCTGCTGGCGGAGTCGACGGCAAACAATATTTATTCATTGCTATGGACACACAAAATACGGGATGACGATGACACTCGGGTGGATGCCCGAAGAAACTCAAAGACCAGATTGTTTCGCATTCCACACTGCTGGGAAAAAGATGGGCCGGTGTTGACCACCAACAACATGGATGACCTGGCTGATTTTCTGGAACAGGTGGATATGATTATCGAACTCGGGCATGTCGGGAACAACCAGGAGCGAAAAGCGCTGTTGACCAGCTATCTTCCTGTCAAGATGCGATCACTTTGGAGAGGACTGAGAATGATGTGACTTTTGAGCCGCAGGCACTATTTGCCATCTGCAAACACGATCCTCCATCTAAATTTTGACCGGCGGACACTATTTTCCATCTGCGGACACAATCCTCTCTGTGGTTTTTGATCAGCGGACACTATTCTTTGTCTGCAGACATGATCCTCTGTGGATTTGATCCGCGGACACAATCCGCTGTGTGACTTTGAGCAGCAGACACTATTTTCCGTCTGCGGACACAATCCTCTCAGTGACTTTTGATCTGCGGACACTATTTTCTGTGTGCGGACATGATCCTCTCTGTGACTTTTGGTCGGCGGACACTATTTTCTGTCTGCAGACACAATCCTCTGTGACTTTTGATCAGCAGACACTATTTTCTGTCTGCAGACATGATCCTCTCCTAAGTTTTGATTGGCAGACATAATTTTCTGTCCACAGACATGTCCTCTCTCCAAATTTGAGCTGCAGACATAATCTTCTGTCTGCGGACTGAATCCTCTCTGCGCTTTTTGAGCGGCGGACACTATTTTCCATCTGTGGACATGATCCTCTCTGTTACTTTTGAGCGGCGGACACTATTTTCCATCTGCGGACACAATCCTCTCTGTGACTTTTGAGCTGCGGACACTATTTTCCATCTGCGGACATGATCCTCTCTGTGACTTTTGATCGGTGGACACTATTTTCTGTCTGCAGACATGATCCTCTCCTAAGTTTTGAGTGGCAGACATAATTTTCCATCTGCAGACACAATCCTCTCAGTGACTTTTGATCGGCGGACACTATTTCTGTCTGCGGACATGATCCTCTCTTAAGTTTTGAGTGGCAGACATAATTTCTGTCTGCAGACATTTCCTCTCTCCAAATTTTGAGCTGCAGACCTAATCTCCTGTCTGCGGACTCAATCCTCTCTGCGAATTTTGAGTGCTGGGCCCAATTTTTTCAACATGTAAATACATACATAAATTGAATGGTCAGTTGAAGTACCTTAATTCACACTGGTTCTAGACTCACAATTCACAGGCAGGGTCATGCTTTAGAATTATGATGATCTTAATATGCGGACAAGCGGTAGATAACACTGGCTGAACATTTCAAGTTTTTCAGTGAAAAAATTGGTGAAAAATGTCCATTATTTTTCACACCTTTTTCACTGAAAACATAAGTGAAAAACTCAGAATATTTTCACCACTTTTCGTTTTTAAGGTGAAAATTTTGAAACAAGCCAAAAAGTGCTGCAAAGCTTTAAGTTTTTCACTTGCATTTTCTCTGAAAAAAGTGTGAAAATTAATGGACATTTTTCACCAATTTTTTCACCGAAAAACTTGAAATGTTCAACCAGTGTAAGCGGCGGATCATCTGCAGATGATCGGCGGATGATCAGCGGATGATCCGCCGCTCGTCTGCCGACCGAATTTCAGTTGGACTTAAACCAATATTTTCGGTTTACATTTCAGCTCCAGATGAAATGCAGACCGAAATCTATTATTTCACTTGCCTTGAAATGAGATACGAAACCCGGTATTTCGGTGTCCATTTCAGTGCAGCTGAAATGTTAAGTTTTAGTCGCACTTTTTTTTGTACTGAAATGGTAAGTTTCGGTCTACAGTTTTGGCTCATTCTTTTTGCAATCTGACTTCTGGGTTTTCGGCCACGTTTCAGCTGGCCCAAAATCTGATTTTATTCTTGTAGTTTCGGATACAATTTCAGATTTACTTAAACTACTAGTAAAGGATTGACTTTCCGACGACCTTTTGTTGAACTTGAAAGTTCACATTTGGAGTTACACCTCCGGTCACCCTAAACTTGGCAATCCCCGGTGTGAGAAGTCGACTTCAAACGCCATTCGACTCGACTCGACTCGACTTGGTCACATCCAAGTCACCTCGAAGTCGACCCAAGTCGACTCGAGTCGATGGAGTCGCGGATTTTTCAAATATGTATTCCCAGGCTCCTAACGATAGAGAAGGGGTCAATTTATGTCGGATTTATCTCGGGATGGTATGGGGGTAAGATATTAGTCTTTGTGAAACCATATCAGAGCCTTATTTGAGAAACTCTGAACGGTGGGACTTCTTCCAATTATTAACGGACAAGCACTTTCAACACATGGCCGAAATCATATCCCTGAGCTCAGAAATTCAACCTTGTATACTTGTTGCGATTTTCTTCCCTCTTGAGATCAGTAAAGGTCTGTTACACGGTGTTTATAACCCAATTTAACTACCTATCTGCAAAGGCCGACTCGAGCGACTCCAAGTCGAGCAAGTTGACTTCTGCCGACTCCGGAGTCAAACGGAGTCACGCCAAGTGACTCGACTCGACTCGACTCAAGTCGACTTCATTAAGTCGACTTGGGGAGGTGGAGTCGGGAGTCGCGGCAACACTATACGTCACAACATGCCAGCCTCTGCAATTTCCGTGCTTATCACTGCATTTTGACGGCTTCTGGAGCCATGTGGCGAGCCTTAGCCGAGATCGGTCGAGATGCCTCGGCAAGGTCTGCCTGGCCCTGCCGAGACGTCTCGACCGATCTCGGCTAAGGCTCGCCAAATCTGGACACACGTGGCTCCAGAAGCCGTCAAAATGCAGTGTATGCCTTTGTTTCAGATGCATCCTCTGCTGCATATTTTTGCTCTCCTACTCGATTGGCAACAACCCGTTTCATTCTCACGTCGATCTTTGCATCCCAGTGCATCCCTCGATATTGCTACTCCTTTTTAGGTTCATCTTTGTCAGTACCACGCCCACATGTACGTGTTCACCCCAGTGTCTCGTATCGTTCAAACCCGTGGTCTGTAAAACATATATACTGACCTACTTAGGTCGCATATTAAAGGCTGGGGATTGTCATTCATGATGCCGATGATCTGAACAACGCTGCTTCATAGAACTGGTGTCCTCGATCCGGAGGTATGTCGTCCTCATGCCATACAGAGACGAATTCCCCCTGATATCTTTTTTTGTACCCAAATCTTCTTGCGCAGCTCAACTCTACTGGGTTCACGCGAGTATTGGTATTTATCTTCCGTTTACAGTACCTCAGTTTGCATCACTGTGGCATTAATTGCGCAGGAAGCGGTACCTAGGGATCGTAGATAAGACTGTTGATGCATACCTTTGATTTTTTTCAATTATCATGCATCTCGTGGTTTCTCGCAGTACGGGGATGGGAACTAAAAGCTAAGTCATGACCGTCCTGATGTGCGCAGATTCTTCGGAGTTTGGTCAGATCTATGAATACGACTTACAATTCATACTGCGAGCATGCGTGGTTTGGGTTGCGGCGTTCGCCAAAGTTCACGAAGCTAAATTTCTGTCGAATTCCTCTGACCACCTGAATTCTCACCGAAAGTAGATGTTCAAAGCCAAGTTATACATTCCTCTTCTGAACACATTTATTTATCAGTTTGTTGCCATTTCTTTGGTACAACCGTTCAAGACCCGTAACTTGATTTCAGAGGGGGATCAATCTCAATAATGTGCCGTGGTTCAACACTGAAAGTGGCCAACAGAATGTGCCGGGCATTCGAGGAATGTGCCGGCTGTGAGGCCGAATGTGCCACCGGTAATCTGAATGTGCCAGGCAACCAAGTGTATGTAAGTGCCGGGTTTGGTCTATCCCGCCACAGAACCGGTGTATATCCCATGCTGGATGTGCTGGACACCGTCTCCCGCTATTTGGGCTGCCGCTGACCCGCCCCTGTGCCACACCACCGCGTGCTTTTCCCGCCGGCACTCTTGCCGCTTGCTTTTGCTCTGCAGCTTCCTCCGCACCCGTATTGACTTGGCACCATCTCGCTGGATGTCGTCGACGTCGATGGACGTTCCATTTACTCTCAATACCTACTGTGACCACTACCACATCCCCCTTTTCGTTGCCAGAGTAGTTATTAGCCTGTACTTTTCTTGAAATATGACTTTTTTCATTGCAATTCAACCATCTCAACAGAATAATAAAGTCCACCATATTTTATAATCTCTATCGCCCTCCTTTCAACAAAAAAAAAATGCAAGTTGTCACGATTTACCCTTTTTCACTCCTTCTCAACAACCCAGTTTCCCATCACTCACGTACTATCCGGATTATTCCAGAGTGCCTCACCGGATTACTGTGTTGGTCTCATATCCTTATTAACCCGCCCTACCATTAACCCGGTCGTCTCTTACCCCTTGCCTACCCCTTGTCTCACTCCTTTCTCCTGCCAACCCCTGCTTGTCAGGATCACTCCTTACCCCTTACCCCTTGGCGTCCGCAGTCACCCCTAGTCCCCTAGTCCCCTAAAACCCCTTTATTTCGTAGTAAATAACCCTAAGTAATTACTTACATTCCTTACGCTATTCTAGTCTACTCTCCAGTGCTTAATTGACTGCATTTCGCCTATTCCTTGTATCGCCCAGTTGCCTACGTCGCAGTAAAATCCTGCAGCGAGGCCCTGTGCTGACACAAGTCGACATTGTGGCTGTGTTGCCTCAGCAAAAATGAAGAGGTTGAGTCGAAACACGTCCCCCGCATGAATCGAACACACAACCTCCGATAATCTGAGTCTCTACGACTCGGAGGGTACGCCACTGGGACTTTCTTACACAGAGATTGCTCGCTGAATATGTTATACAAAGCAAGTCATAATTTTAGAAAATAAAATAAAAACTTCGAAAGACATTACTGTACTATTAAAATCAATTCGTCAGTCACGCGTCACGGGGGTGCTTGACGAATTTTGGAACCTTGTCACGCATCACGGAGGCTCCTGACGAATATACTTTTCGTCACGGTCAGTTCGAAATTTCGGTTCAGGGCTGCTCTGAGCAAGTTTCCTTAGCTGCGGACACTCTCCCCACAATTTTCTCGCCATTCTCAAGGTTTCTTGGTTCAAACCTCACAAACATCATGCTTCAGAGCAAATTCAACCAAAGTTCAACAGTGAAAAATGGATTTTTTCCTGTTCAACAACAGATTTGCTCAAATAAAATTCTCAGATGATTCCTAAGTCATCCTAATGGCTATTCTACATGCCTTGCAACCCATGGAACATTTCCAGGGCTTGACGAAATTTTGGGGGTTGTCACGCTGCTGGGGACCCTTTGACGAATTGACGAAATGATATTTCGGGTCACGCATCACACCCCTTGACGAATTGAATTTAATAGTACAGTATCACAAAGTCCCAATCGCGTGGGACTGTTTTGACTCAAGATGTACATTGAGTAAACTAAGCTGTGGTTTTAAAAAAAACACCGTTGAGGGCGGGACTAGCGAGGTCAAATGAAGGCAGGCTGGTTGAGCAGCCGTCGAGTCTTTTACTTACGCGCACGGGTTCTACTCAATGTAGTTAGTAATAGACAAAAAAAGTGAGAGATGAAAAAATCTGAAGACGTACTTTTTCGCTGGGGGGGCCGGTGGCCGCATCGTGTCTCTTACTCACTTACCCGAGATCAGGTTCGTCAGTATATCCTGCATAACATGCAGATGAACAATCCCAAGGTCGACATTCTCACTCACCCGTAAGGTTATGTCGAATTCGCTCAGATCATGAATGATTTCGACTTCAGCACCTTCAAATTCGCGTACCACGACTTTGCCGAAGGATGGTCATTCTGGGACCCCGACGCCCCCATCGCGACGCTGGCCGACTTCCTAGTTCGGGACCAGGATTTGTCGGTCGGGGTTCCCACCGGCTTCGTCGTCGTGTCTGAGCAGCGCTGGCAGCGTGCTTGTGATGCGCTTTGGGCACGCGAGGAAGGCAAGTTCAAATCCATCGCTAAGTCCAAAGCGGAGAAGGCAAACCGCGAACCCGAGTAGCGAGGTGTCCACCGCGAACGCTCGCACTGAGCTTCTCGCGGATGCAGAAGGCCTACGAGGCCCGCGCTCAGGCCGCGCATCGCCAGAACAAGGGCAAGGCTCCCGTTCTTGGCAATGGCCCGCAGCGCCCGGCGATTCGGGGCGGCGACGGAGAGGGTAGTGGTGGAAATGGTCCGGAGGATGGAGAGGTTGTTGTGGATGCTAATCCTGGTGACGGAGAGAACCCCGACGTGACGATGTCGTAACTCACCGAGACGCGTTGAGTTGGAGGGCGGATGTAACGGATTGGTATTCTTACGGGGTTAACTGGTTCCTAGGTTGATCGCCGCTGTCGATCACACTGCCACTCTGATTTTCGTATATAAGTAGACTACCTGTTTCGTATTTTCTCTTCGGTGAATTATACGCTACAACAGTCTATCGTTCGCCACTAAGTTCTCGTGTGCCGAAACTCGAGCCTACTCGCTTTCGTCACATCACCCGTCACCTAAACATTTGGTCGAAATAGCACAGTACATTTCACAGACATTGGTAGTGCTACACTCTGTTAGTACATCCTCAAGATCAGAACTCCGGCGACTCACATAGGGATTCAGTTCCACACATGTGTATGGCGCGGCACATGTCGTACCTCCTGTCCAGCCTATACCACCACACTGACCTACAAGCAAGAGAGTCCGTCAAAGAAACGCAAATGATCATAGGACTCACCCCAATGCGGCACCGGGGGAGGCGAGGAAGGCGGGGGTATGGGCGGCGGCGCAAGTGACGTATCGATTCCGAACCACGCCATGTCCTCGTTGCCTTGAATGGGAATGGCGATTGCCCCTGCATCGGAATAGAAGATCACTATCGAACGAGGAAGGAGTCAGAGTGGATGCAGGGTATATCAGTGGAGAATACGAGATACCCTGTAAGGAGGGGCCGTAAATGAACTTTTTCGTATGCCTGGAATTGCTGGGATTGAAGATTGTTTGTGTCGTATCCAAAGATGGCGGCCCACTGTGAGACCGCCGCTTCGCTCGTCGCGAATTCAGGGATGTCGCCGTACCACACTTGGATCGGTGGATAGGTGCCGGTATAATCCGGGTACATCGCCCGCGCGACCGCAGCCCAATAATCCCCATCCTCCTGTTCACCGTCAACTGTGCAAGATTGATAGTTAGGGAATTCGCTAGAAATATCTACAAAGCAGCCCGCGGCAGCCCCAGCGTAGGAGGTTGCGGCGCGCCAGAGCTCGGGGTAGACCGCGCAGAGAACGTTCGTCATCATTGCTATGTTGTTCTCCCCAGTCAACATATTAGAAAAAGCATCAGAGTCAGACAGTACCTCCCGAAGCTGTTCCGGTCACGAAGATGCGCGTAGGGTCGGCGCCATAGGTCAAAATCGCATAGTCCACCATGCTCGCGATGCCCTGGCTGTCACCGCCTCCATCATGAGTGAGCGTAGCTGGCGAGCTGACATCCCAACAGGTGTCGGCGTTGGGCGAGCTGGGGTAGATAACGATGAAACCATAGGTATCAGCGAATTGCGCGTAGGGAGAGGATGAGAAGTATGTCTGTGCCGTGCCGTTGCATTCGTGGATGGCGACAATTACAGCAGGGTTGGCTGTAACGTTCGTTGGCGTGTATACGAACATGCCGATGTTCGTGGGGTTGATGCCAAAATTGGTGACCTGCTGCAGCGTTGAGGTCAAGCCAGCAACAAGCCCAAACCAGAGAATGGATGCAAATGCAAGCATCACCGGGGCCCCTGCAAAGTAATCCATCGCGGTGGAAACGATTCTTCCAGAGTAAACCGATGTTGAACAGCCTTTTATTCTTCACTTCGAACCTCGGCAATGTGGCAGAAGAATGGTCCCATGCACGAGCCCGTGATGACTCGGAACAAAATCGGAAGCAGGGGGAGCCGTGGATCCAGGTTGTTTCACATACATTGTGTGCAGGAATCAGGAAGCCATGGCCCACAAATTTGACCACAACTACGAAGTGCGTTCTCGGCGCTTCTCGGGAACGCTCCGGAAAGTCGCTTCGAACCTCGACAAATGTGGCAGAAGAATGGTCCCATGCACGAACCCGTGATGACTCGGAACGAAATCGGAAGCAGGGGGAGCCGTAGATCCAGGAGGTTTCGCATACATTGTATTCAGGAACCAAGAAGCCATGGCCCACAAATTTGACCACAACCACTGAGTGCGTTCTCGGCGTTTCTCCCTCGGGAACGCTTCGGAAAGTACCTTCGGCTTTCTGTATACAGCAGGCTGCCATAGTGCTGGCCAAATATAAATACGATACAAATGGCGGGATTGGAGAGCGACAGCAAACTCACACTGAGTCAAGGAGCATCGAAGCCGGATATACCACCTACCGAAGACCGCCAATGCAAAGTGCGGGTTGGGTTCAATAAAAGTTCAAAATTTTGCCTTCAATTGAGCCATGATATTCGAAAATTACTGATCTTGAACCCACTCTGTGCTGGTCCCTCGAAGCCAAGGCTTAAGCCCTTGGCTTTGGCTTCATACATCCCAAGCCAAAGACAAAGCCGTCCCGAAGCCAAAGATTTGGCCTGGCTTGGCTTGTCAAGCCACGGCTTTGGCTTCGTGGCTTCACGGCTTCAAGCCAAGCCAAACCAATCACTACTTGGATGTACACTGTATTAGGAGAAGTAGAATGGGTGACTGAATGTGAATTCAATAGGGGAAGTCAAACATATCCGGCATTTCGATTCTGATTTCGATTCTGATTTCGATTCTTGATCGATTCTTGCTCGATTCTGTGCACAAGAATCGAGCAAGAATCAATCAAGAATCGGTCCAAGTTTGACCACCCCGTTTTCGAAGTCGATTCTCCGTCGATTCTAGTTGACAGCAGTAAGTAGAATTTAAATTCCTGGTACCGACTAAGGTTCCAGGTCTCACCTCGATAATGTAAAAAACCGATCGTCCCGCTTCATCGGTCCGTGATCCTGTGTTGCTATGCGCTTTGCAATCGATCATTTCGCCCTTTCGTAATCCATCATTGCTTTTAACCCCCTGCCCTACATAACATGTCCTTCAGTTATGCCCACAATATTCATAAGTGGCAGGTCTACATCCCAAATTACAAAAGAAATCAGTTGCACAATCTACGCGGTCCAGCGGTCCGTGATCCGGCGTCGCTGCTTAGGCGGCTGAAGTCTTTCAACTTTTCCACACAGCACTGTCAAGAAACAAACCGATAAGGTTTGGGTAAGTTTCTAACAAGTGCATATGGTGTGCGAGCGAGGGAGGCGAGTCGCCGGACGAGACTTGCGAGCGAGCCTTCAAGCTTCGGCTTACAACCTTAGTAGTTCTTGAACGGCATAAGTACCAAGGTACCAGGGGTGCCCGGAGGGCCAATGTATGATAATTGCTTTTAAAATATGTGTGCCATCAAGTCTCTTTGTTTCATTCTACTCATGCATCGACTACCCTACAGCTAAAATCAAGGACCGCGTGTGGGGGAAACTCAAGAAAAGTGTCCCTTGCGCGCCGGTCTGACAAAGGAGATGGCCGAACTTTTGCCGCGGCGCCGACGCGGGCGGCGGGGGCGGCTGAGGCGGCGGCGGGGGCGGCGGCTGTGCGCCCATCACCATGTACTCGGGCCGGAGATGCGAAGATCAGGAGCAACGATTCTGGATCGATTCTGAATCGCGATTCTCGGGTGCTTCTCCTCCAGAGTCGAATCAGCGATTCTGTCGATTCTGGTTTTGATGGCGATTCTGGCTCGATTCTGAACCTCAGAATCGACGTCAGAATCGACATCAGATTCGGTCCAGAATCATTTTTGAAAACATGTTTGACTTCCCCTAATGTAGACTTTGAACAAAATATGTCGTTTTTATACTACTCTTGATATTGTGCTGAATAAGAGAGAGTCAAGCATTTGTAACTGAATTAACGGTGCTGAATTGTCCGGTTCGGGGTGCATACGGCCGTTGCCGAGGTTGCACAGCAATGTCGTAAATTAAATTTTGTAAATCCGCGATAACCGAGTTTACCATCGGATCATCAACTTGAACACACTGCTCTGAAGTGGAATTTTTGGGAATTCCTGACGCAACTCTCCATAGAATCCTTAGCAAAAATAGCAGACGGTGGCGATGGGCTATAAAAACCTCCTCTCAGAAATTCAGATTTATTGCTCAAGGAATGAGGGCTCCAGAAAATCAAGATGCCAAAACGAGCTGTTTTTTCATCAAAACCGATTCCATTTCCCCAATATCTTTTTGTCTAGACCACTATTTCCCTCGAAAAAAAAACCCCAGCATTTTGGATGTGATCTAAGTCGTTTTTGAGATTCAAGTTGAGTGGAAGGGAAAAGGTACATGTAACATAAAACATTCTGCGAGGCCCAAACTTCAAACTCCGCTCGGCAAGCACTTCTTCACTCAGGTTCTTGCGTCCTGCCAGCTCATCATTCATTCCTCTGCTTTTTCTTCACGTAAAATCCAGTCTATAATCTATTCTAAGGCCCTGTACCATCCTCCCCCCAACTTTTCAACTGCCCAAGCCCTCACTGGACTCTAATTACACCTAATTCTCTAATTTTTCGACACGTCGGCTGACGACAGGATGCGTCGACGCGTCAAATTGTCCTCATGGGAGTTCCTCTTCCTCGCCAACAATATCAGAAGGAAGGATATGCGTCGTTGGCGAAGGAGGAGGTCATCAAACACCTCCCGCAGTGAGCACTCAAGCTGCACTGCATGCACCTCCTTACTACCCATTCCCACCTCCCCCGCTTCCTCACTTTCACCCACACCCACCTCCCCTTCCGCCCGTATATGCACCCCATTGCACCGTCATTCTTTAACCAGCACGCTCCCTCATCGTCATCGCAATGAATTGTTACGCACCTCATGCATTGTCCCGCACTGTCCTGTCTCACATCACAATGTCTGTAGCACTCAAGTAGCTTTGCCCCAAATGCGTCTTTTTGACCATCAAAACCGGCATCACGGTAGCAATAGGCTCGGAGCTGGACATGTCAGGTGCTGTAGACCGGGACGAGGCACATATCCGTTTATTCCACAGGAACTTTCCTCGAATAGTCTTTGTGTGTCAATTCTTTGCGTATATACTGTTGTCTGAAAATAATAATATTTACTACTATTACAATTTAGATGTAAAGACGAATGCGAAAATGAATGAAATGCGGCAGTAGCTGCTCGTTAGGCCCACAATGTTTAAGTAAACTTCAAGATCGAAGATGCATTCATTAGAGATGTTGCGCAAAAGCTGCACGCGGGAATATCCTTTTTTTGCTCCAGAGCATCACTGGGACTCTCAAATAGTCTCTTTTGACCACCAGAGCAAAGAAAAAAAAAAGCCGCATGCGGTGAGTTTGCGCACTCAAAAAGCCGCATGTGGCTTTGCGCAACGTCTCTATTTTTATCGAACTGGTACGACATTTCACAACAAATTGAGACAAGGGATTTAATAGCCCCTTCGTTCCTAACTAAGTGGTACTGCACGCAATCTTGCGTCGTTAGTGCATAATTCTGTTTACTGGGAACGATTGCTTGGTCTATTCAATTACAAGCACTGGCAAAGTTAGAATTGTCTTGCAGGAAGCACCGAAATCAGCGTGTGTTTGACAATTCGCATTAACCGACCACAACAATCCCCGCATCCATACGGACATCCCAGATTTATGAGCACGAGCCATCTGTAGACTATCAATCTTGTATTTTTTTTTTTTTTTTTTTTTTTTGGTGGTACGATATGAACCAGACAACTAACGATAGGTTAGCCTCGGGTTCCGCAAGAGTGGAGGACAGTAAGACCTCCAGAGAGTGTAAGAAGGGGTTTCCACCCCCCAAGGAAATGTGTTACGCACGAAGCGATTCGCAACAGTGTGGGGCTCTGTACCATTTATCTATTCCGGCCTCGCCTCCCTACGGGTGGGGACGGTGATCTACGTGATCGCATTGGCATAATACCCACTAAAACCTCGGGGTCTCTCAGCCAATCTTTTGGCAGTTTATCCTCGTCAAGCAAGGATCCCTTCCAGGTACCCAGTACCAGGGAGGGGGCAAGAGAGTACTGCTTGCCGAACTTAATCCTATTTGTGAGAGCTCGGTCGATACTCAATCTCTCATTCATCTGTGATACCCATCTATTGTGGATTTCATTTTCTGACGGGGCTTCACCATCTCGACTGATGACGCACTCGCAGCGGAGCTTCCAAATGAGATAAAGTGACTCGGTGATAAGTATTCTGTAGAGCTGGGCAGTAGCAGGTGAGTTCTTCCCATTTTCGCCTTTAAAATTTGCAAGCCCGCAGCCTAACAGTGTACCCATGGAGAGGGCAGGCCATGTGTCATCCTTCATTAGCCAGAGCTCCTCGGCGAGCTTCCATATTTCCGCCTGGCCCGGGCGTGTGCACTGGAGAAGGATATGTTCCATGGTCTCAAGAACACCACAGTGTTGGCGATTGGCACGATCCTCCATATCTGGGATATTGGACCAGAACTTTCCGATGCGGTGTGCACCGTGGATTGTTTTCCAAAGGAAATTCTTGATTTGACGAGAAATGTCCTGGTTCCGTATAGATTTCCAGATGGCAGCGGCAGTGGGCTTCTTATAGAGCAGCTTCACAGCCTCCTGGGTAGCCCGAATATTTTCATCTGTGGGTTTGCGGCGTACCGTTTCCCTTAGCTCTTTTATGGCTCGATATGCGGTCGCCTGAGTTAAGGTTGACAGTTTTGCGCCGCTAAGTTGGACGTCGGGCTGGATCCGCAGATCAATGATGTCACACAGTTCTTTAGCAGATCCGTCGCGTGCCAGGTTTGTGGCCGAATCCACGCTTCCGGAGCCCTTTACCACAGCAAGAGTTGTGGTTGCAGTGCGTTCCCGGAGGTTCGCTAAAAGTGCTTTGATTGGTTCCCTATTCGGGACCCCAACCCAGCCTTTATCCTCCCACTTTGCCACATTTTTTGACATGGCATTTAGGATGTGTCTGCGACCGCCTTCAAGATGCAATTTTGTATCATTGGAGACTTGTTTCACTCCATGCAGGGCTGCAACAGCTTCTGCTCCAGCCTTGTTCTGGTTCAGTGCCGGCGGGAGGCGTAACGACCTACTTTGGGTGTTGTGTTCACTAAACCATACACCCGCACCCGCTTGGGCATCATCCTGACCGCCGTTTTTGGTTGCCCCTGCATACGATACGGTAACGGCACATTCATCCGGGCATCGTATCCTCTCCACGGGTGGTATGACAGCTGGTTCTGGCTCCGGCTTTGACTTCGTGAAGATCCTGAAGCCTTCTGTGAGGCTTTGTATCGGAGGGGGGCCAACAAAAGTAATCAGGTCCTCTCAATCTTGTATTTTGGCAGTTGAGAAGACTCACCTGGAGCAAAAATTCGAAAGAATTAAAATCTCCTCACCTTATTTTTCCCTCGTTGTTTCTTTGCTCAGCTCATTCATCCTGATACTCTGCCACAGAACTGGAGCTGGAAAAAAAAAAAAACCGCGGACCTCTATTCAACGATGCCGGGGCTGCGAGCGCAGGACATGAAGCTTTGGCTCCCATCGGCCATCGGGATGCATGCAGAGTGCGACGTGGGGCTGCGGGAGTATGAGTACGACCTCCGCAAAGACCAAGCCTTTGCGGCGTTAGATGAGATTTGCTCCCAGCTGCTCGTGCGCATGCATGAGTATAAGTACAAGGACAAGTCCTTGCGTGGCAACAAGGCCAAAACACGATCCACAACAAGGATCAAGGCGATTGACGCCCGGATTGAGAGGGCGTCAGAGGACTACCGGACTGCATATGCAGCGCTGGTGTCCCTCGGTGCTGCGCTAAAACAGGCAGAGTGGCAGCAGCACCTCAAGGTCCTGAAGCCTGGGGACGTGCGGGGCCGGCCCAACTCGTTGTTTGGGGACGAGGAAAGGCAGTAAGGCGGAGGGGGGCGAAAGAAGGTGAGGCTGGATCCCGAGGAGGCGGCACGGTGGGTTGCACTGCGGGCAGAGGGGAAGATGCTGATGTCTGTCAGGGGAACCCCCATCCGGCCCACCTGGTCCTCAACCAGTTACTGGTCGCCCAGCCGCTGGCCTCCCATTGACCGGTCCACCAACTCGACATGGCACCAAGTCTGCGATCAAGCCCGTGACCTATGCCGATCAACCCGATCAACCTGGTCACATGCTGCTAGTCAGTAGCCACTTTTACATACCCAGAACCTAGCGTGGGAATCCTCAGAGTTTCTTCTCTTCGGATTCCCCTCGCTAGGTGCGTATTCTTGTACACCTGGCTACTTCTTTTATTCATCACTTCGGATTCCCCTCGCTAGTCTGTGACACTCCCGGGCCTTGAGGTTGCCCTTACAGCAGAAGAAACTCTCTAAGGGATTAACTGGTCAAAATTGGGAAGTTTGGTTTGGAAGGCTCGGACCACTCTGATAGTGCTCCCATCACCCAACTTCCAATTTTGCCCCCTCCTCCCCCATCTTAGATCCTGCCATGACCGACGCTGCCGCCGTGCAAGCTGCCGATGTCCGGATGGCCCGGATCGAAGAGAGCCTTGCAAGGCTGACCAATTTAATAACCCTACGTTCAGTTTCCCCTGTCCGGTCCCTTGCCGATTTGGCTCCGGATTCAGGTCCAGGACTATTCACACCCAGCAATTCAACCGGCATTGCATCCGGAGTAAAATCGGTCCTTCGGCCGAACCCCCTGTTCATCTTCGACGGCGACCGCACGCGAGGCCGGGCGTTCATCCACAGCGTCCGGAGCTATGCCCGGCTCGTGCCGGAAGCGTTCGTGGAGTCCGGAGAACTCTCCGAGGAAAAGGTCATCCAGTACGCCATGTCCTTTATGGCTAAGGACTCTGCACAACGGTGGGCCGAACGCCAGTCGGCCAAGCCGGACTTCCCCTTCCCCACCTTCGAGGCCTTCCTGGCTGAGTTCCAGCTTCGGTTTATCGAGGAGAACGAGCAAGACCACGCTCTGATCAAGCTCGAGTCCCACTCCTACCATATGGGCTCCCAAGACATCTTCAGGTATACAGATGACTTCGAAGACCTCGTCAACCTCGCAGGCTTCGAAGATCCGCTCGTGAAGGTCACCAAGTACCGGACCGGTCTCGACCCAACGATCAACCTCGCCATCACTGGGTTGAGCGACCCTCTGGACCTAAGGGATTACGCTGCCTGGCGCCTTCGTGCCTACTGGCAATATGAGTCACTGCTCCGTGCTCGCAATGCCGGAGGTGCCAGCCGTCACCCGGTCACGCCCGGTTGTGCCCGTATGATCCTGATCACACCAAGCATGGTCATGGCCCCACAACTGAGAGTCGCCGTACCGGCACCTCCAGCTCCGGTCCCAATGGATGTGGACCGCACCCGTGCCCGCAACCTTCCTTGTCGCAGATGTTTCCGATGCAGTGACCCGAACCACTTCGCCCGAGATTGCCTGACGCTGGCCGACGTCTGGATGGCCTCCGTGCTCGACAAGGTGATCCGCCAGCTCGGAGGAGAAATGTTGGAGGAACTCGTGGCCTGCCTGGCCACGACCGAGGCCCTCACTGACGAACCCGCCCCGGAGGATTTTCCCCTCTGCGGCAAGTGAGCAGTGCGCCCTCGATCACGTCCAAATCATTTCGACATTTTATGTAACAAGTCAGACAATATACCTCTTGCATTGACCGAAACGATAGACGCACCCCCCAACCTGGATGACCAACCGGTCGCTTCAGCTCCCCTACCAGCCGGACCAGCTGCCCGCCCATCACTGGCTAACCCGGTCACCCGCCCGCCCCGTAAGTCCGCTTGGGAGCGTAAACTTCCTAAGCGCTATACGGTCGCCATGACGTCCAATGCTAATTACCTTCACCTCCTGCTGGAGGGTGAGTCGACTGACAATGCTATGAAGCTTTTGCTTGATGGGCTCGTTGACTGTGGAGCGACCTCTGACTTCATTGACTCTGAGTACGTTAAGGCCAGTGGGATTCCGGTCCGCTGGCTCTCGCAACCTATCCCGGTGTTCAATGTGGAGGCTCCCCCAACGAGGCCGGCTTCATCCGAGATGTCGCGACTCTAGTTCTCCGTTACAAGGGCCACAGTGAGTGAGTTCAACTCGCCGTGACCGGACTCGGCAAGCAGAAGCTCATCCTCAGGTACTCCTGGCTCCGGAAGCACAATCCCGAGATCAACTGGGATACCTGGGAGGTCAAGATGAGCCGATACCCGTCCGGTTGCGTGACCTGCGTCAATGAGGCCAGAACCGAGCGTAAGCATGCGAAGACCATCGCCCGCATCGTCCAGCAGCTCCGAGCTGGGCCGGTCCCAACCATTTGTGCTATTGATACGGATGACCAGCTCGGCAAGGATGATGATGACGAGTTCGAAGAGGACTTACCCGAACTCCTCCTAGATGACTCGGACGACTCAGATGACGAAGATGAACCCCTCGAGGATGGAGACCGGGTCTTCTATACCCAGTTCTCCCCTCCGGAAGACATCCGGGCCACCAGCACTGTCTCGCAACGGCTGGCCAAAGCCTTCGCCAAGAACTCCGCACCCGGTAAGGATGAACTTCCCGAATGGGTGCGCGACTTCGAGGATGTCTTCAACCAAGAGGCTTTCAATTCGTTACCAGAGCACCGGTCATGGGACCATGCCATCAAACTCGTCCCGGATGCGAAACCGGCCAACTGCAAGGTCTACCCAATCTCACCCCTCGAGCAGCGTGAGCTTGACGTGCTCATCGAGGAGGGATTGGCGACCGGCCAGATCCGGCCATCAAAGTCACTGATGGCCTCACCGGTCTTCTTTGTCAAAAAGAAGGACGGCGCTCTCCGGTTCGTGCAGGATTACCGTGCGCTCAATGCAATGACCGTGAGAAAAACCGATACCCGATCCCTCTGATCAACGACCTCATTAATCGTTTGAAAGGAGCCCGGTTTTTCACGAAACTCGACGTCTGGTGGGGCTTTAACAACATCCAGATCCGGAAGGGTGACGAGTGGAAGGCTGCATTCCGGACCAACCGGGGACTCTTTGAGCCTCTGGTAATGTACTTCAGCCTGACGAACTCCCCCACGACCTTCCAGACAATGATGAACAATATCTTCCAGGATCTCATCTTGTCTGGCGACATCATGGTATACCTCGACGACATTCTCATCGCGCACTCGGACCTCACCCGTCACCGGGAGATCATCCGGGAAGTGCTCCGGCGCCTCCGGGAGCATAAGCTCTTCTTGCGACCGGAGAAGTGCGAGTTCGAGAAGTTGTTGATCGAGTACCTCGGGGTGATCATCTCCCATGACCACATGGAGATGGATCCAGTCAAGGTTGCCGGTGTCGCTGACTGGCCGACGCCAGAGTCCAAGAAGGACGTGCAGCAGTTCCTCGGCTTCACGAACTTCTACCGGTGGTTTATCAAGGGCTTCTCGGACGATGCCTGGCCCTTATTCAACCTGACCAGTAAAGGCGGAGCGTGGGTCTGGACTGAGAGCGAAGGCGCTGCGTTCCAAGCCATCAAGGACGCAGTGACCCGCGAACCGGTCCTGATCTTACCGGACGAGTCCTGGCCCTACCGGCTCGAAGCCGACAGCTCCAACTTTGCCTCCGGTGCTGTTCTCTCACAGGTGGGCTCCGACAGAAGTGGCACCCAGTCGTGTTCTACTCCAAGAGCTTGAGCCCGGTCCAACGCAATTATGAGATCCACGACAAGGAGATGCTGGCTATCATCAGGGCCCTTGAGGAGTGGCAACACTTCCTCGAGGGTTTGCAGCATCCGGTCGAGATCTGGACCGACCACAAGAACCTCAAGTACTTCCGAAAGTCGCAGAACCTTAACCGGCGGCAGGCACGGTGTCACTGTACCTGTCTCGGTTCGACTTCACACTTCACCACAAGCCTGGACGCTCAATGGGTAAGCCGGACGCGCTCAGCCGGCGGCCGGACCACGGGCCGGGTCAGGACAATACGGATGTGATGCTCCTGAGTCCAGACCTTTTCCACGTCCGAGCGCTGGAAGGTGTCGTAGTTGCCAGCCCAGAAGTACCTCTGCTCCGAGACATTCGCGAGGCGCTCGCTGATGAACCGGACCTCGAGGACCCCATGGCGCTCGCGGTGCGGGAGCTTCTCAAAGTCCGAGGCACCCGGCCCTCCCGGTCTGCTGAGTGGCATGTAGACGCCAGTCTGCTCTATTTCCGCAGCAAGATTGTTGTCCCCTGGGACAAAGATCTCCGTCGCCGGATTTTGGAGCAGCACCACGACACCCGGCTGGCCGGTCATGCCGGTCGCTTCAAAAGTTGGAACTTGTCTCCCGGAACTACTGGTGGCCCCAGATGTCCCGCCACGTAGGTCGGTACGTTGCGACTTGTGACCTGTGCTGCCGGACCAAAGCCCTCTGGAAGCTCCTGGTCGGAGAGCTGCACCCGACCGAGATCCCGGAGGAGCGCTGGAGCACGGTCTCGGTCGACTTTGTCGTCGAACTGCTGGAAGCCCATGGTTATGACTCAGTGATGGTTGTGGTCGATGTCTTGGGTAAACAGCCCACTTCATCGAGTGCACCACCCGGCTCGACACGGTTGGCGCTGCCCGGTTATACTACCGGAACGTCTGGAAGCTCCACAGCACACCGGAGAAGTACATTTCCGACCGGGGCTCCCAGTTCATCGCGGAGTTCACCACCGAGCTTTGGCACCTTATCGTATCAAGCCGACCACCTCCACGGCGTACCACCGCAAACCGACGGTCAGACTGAGCGAGTCAACCAGGAGATGGAACAGTTCATCCAGCTTTTCACTAACTACAAGCAGGATGACTGGGAGAACTCCTTCCGGCCGCGAATTCACATACAACAACCACATCCACTCTTCCACGCAGCAGGTTCCATTTATGACGGACACCGGCCGGCTCCCCCAGATGGGGTTCGAGCCGAACGGGCGCGTTCGAAGGTGGAATCAGTCAACGAATTCCGCGACCGGATCGCTTCCGGCATCTCTGAAGCCCAAGCCGCTCTTGTAAAGGCTAAAGAGGAGTACAAGCGGTACTACGACCGCCGATGCACCCCAGCCCCAGATATCAAGGTTGACGACCGCGTCTGGCTCGACGCCTCCGATATCCTGACGACCCGGCCTTCCCCGGGCCTCTCTCACCGACGCCTTAGCCCCTTCAAGGTTGTCAAAGTCGTCGGTCGAGGTGCGTACAAGCTCGAACTACCACCCCGGCTTTCCCGACTCCACCCGGTCTTTCCAGTCATGAAACTGGAACTCGCTGAGGAGGACCCCTTCAAAGGTCACCCCGGTTATGACGAACCGGCACCCGTCCTCCCGGAAGCTCCCGGCGACCTACCGGAGTGGGAAGTCGAGGAAATCCTCGATGCCAAAGTCCGGTACAAATCCCTCTGGTACATGGTCCAGTACAAAGGGTATGACGCTTCACATAATCAATGGGTAAAACACTCCGATGTATTCGCCCCGGAAGCCATTGCAGAGTTTTACCAGAAATACCCAGCCAAACCTCGCACCATCGTCGCTGCTGCTTTCGATTCCCTCCCGTTCCGGAACACCTCCATCCATATTCGTTCTCTCCGGTCTATGCGTCGAGGCACCGCATTCCAAGGGGGGGGTGATGTCAGGGGAACCCCTGTCCGCCCACCCGGTCCTTGACCGGTTACCGTTGCCTGGCCGCCGGCCTCCCGTTGACCGGTCCACCAACTCGACATGGCACCAAGTCTGCGATCAAGCCTGCGACCTATGCCGATCTTCCCAATCAACCCGGTCACATGCTGCTAGTCAGTAGCCACTTTTACATACCCGGAACCTAGTGTGGGAATCCTCAGAGTTTCTTCTCTTCGAATTCCCCTCGCTAGGTGCGTATTCTTGTACACCTAGCTACTTCTTTTATTCATCACTTCGGATTCCCCTCGCTAGTCTGTGACACTCCCGGCCTTGAGGTTGCCCTTACAATGTCTTGGATCTGGCTCTCGCAGGGTGCCAATGGGGAAGAGGGGGACGTTGTCAACAACGAGAGTGAGTGAATCTTACACTGCCTATGCACCAGGATACTAACGGACTGCCAGCATTACGTGTCGAATGGGCGAAGACGCGAGCAAGAGGCATGCACTATGGAGAGGAGGTAGACCTCGGGGAGGAGGAGATGTGATGTGTGCTGGACTTCCTTGACCGGCGTGGGGAGTGGTGGAGGTCGCAGGTGGGGCTGAGGGCAGCATTGCAGCCCGAAGAAGCTTTGCGTGAGGGGCATTCGCCTACCTCACAAGCAGGCAGGGATCATGGAAGGCTTGTCAGCCTGTTCAGGCTGAAATGAGCAGACGTTGAGTGGGGCCTGGAACTCGTGGGCCCGAATACGCTTCAATGACACTGGACGATGGTGAGGAAGAGGAGGATGCAGACGAGGAAGTGCCTGATTCCGGTTGGTTGTCCGAGTAGACGTAGTCATCTTATGTATTTCAAATTGTATGCATATCTAGCTGCATAGTATATCTCTAACTCCCCCAATTTTTAGCCTTTTTGGTGCAGAAATGCGTCCAGAATGAATGGGACGCTGCCAGTGGGGGTTAGCCTAATTGGGACATCTGTCAATGTGTCAGCCCGCTTCAGACGACAATGCCAAACAGAGTCATACACGCTCGCCGTCGTCTACGACAGCGAGCTTGCCCTTGTCTATATCGTTGATGGGAAGGCAGGGGCTTTTTCCCAAAAGGTAGGTTACTCTCAGTGATACATCATGGTGTATCTCTCACGAGAGCTCGGGATGTATCACGGCGGATTTCACCTGAGAGTGGGTGATGTATCACCCCCCCACTCTGTGGTGATCCTCTCTGACACCCTCCACTTGTTACGCTGCCCATTATGTGTTGCTTAAAGCTTATTTCTGTTATGAACTCAACGATTGTTTTTGGCAACTTCTCCTATCGACCCTGAGGCCTGAGGCCTTATCTGTGGTGCTGCGGTGATTATGTGGCCCACCACACCTTTTCCCTCTCTTTCTACCTCGTTGCTCTCTCTCTGCATCGCTCTCAATGAACCGCTACCAGGGCCATGCGTAGTGCGGCGGCCCACCCAACCGGATTGAATCAGTACTCCAATCCGTATGGCGAAGGAGCACCACACGGGGACCCGTGCGTCCTTCTTTCGTCATTCTCCTCCCATGCTGAGCCTTTTCCCTAGCTTCAACGTCCCCGCCCCTACTGGTGGGCCAGTCTTTCTTGATGCATGCTCGCTCGGACATGGCCTCCTCCGCCGTGCGTGTAATGAACCTCTCCCTTTTCTGCATCAAATGTATAGGTTTCCATAGCAGTCCGCCTAGCGCTTTTCACTCCACTTCGCTCGATACTTCGCAGGCTTTCCCCCGTCATGGTGCTGCGCTCAACCACGGGCGAACGGTGCCTCAACATGTGTATGACCCTTCGTTGATGACGACTCCGACCCCAAATCGATACAATATCCCCTCGAGACCTCTGGCTGCAGCGCACCCCCAGTTCGTCATCCCCGAGGAGCAGACGCAGATAGAACATCTGCTCGACATGATGCAGATGCTGCTTAACGGGCAGGCGGAGCTAACACACCGCATGTCACACGTCGAGTCAGCACTGTATCAGCAGCAGCAGCAACCGTCTGTACCAGCTCGCGGGATGACCGTATAACGCGGGGGAAGAATCACTCGCTCCAAGCACGCAGCGAGTGGTCATCCGTGTCCCACTCTTTGAAGTCGCAAAAACTCACCAAGATACTTTATGCCTTTGCCGCCAAGCATGGCCTCGACCCGGCTTTCTGGCCGATCTCCTCCATGAACAATTTCTTTCCGACGAGGTCTCCAGGCCGGAGGACGATTTGAATGAGAGCAACGAGGCGTGGAAGGTTCGCTTGGCATCGGCAGCCGGGCTACCCCTCGATCCGGAGGCCCAGCAAAAGATGAAGATTCTCGAAATATTGACGCCTGCCTGGCGGTCGTAATCGGTGCGTCACACCACAACTTTGATACCTTTATTCTTCTTGGTCTGATATTGCCACAGTATTCTCAGCTGATTTTGACGTTGATGACACCTCCTCAGCTGAAGAGTCCAATACATATCATCGAGTGGGTATTGGTCGTGCTTCGGACCATATTCCCCGGTGCGCGCGTTCGGAATTTCGCCGCAATGGTGGAGCGAGAACAGCAAACGCGCCCAGCTAATAAAACATTGCTCAGGGATTGGAACAAGTATCCTGAGCCGGATGGTTGTGGTCTTGTCGTGGAACGTGATGATAATGGGACCATTGTTGACGGTCATTTCTCTTCCGGCGATGAATACAGTAATTGGACAACTATTTTCTTTCGTTATGTAGAGTAATTCCAAGTATTCCACTAGCACTTTGTCGCTAATTACACTTGCTCATTCGTCATTGCCCGCTATATTTCCCACTCCGTAGGCTGCAAGGGATGTCGGAAACTGTTGAACTCGGAGAACTTACATGTGATTTCTTTCGTGCCTCTCAGCAATAATTTTGACCCGTGTTGCTATTGGAATCCTGAGCCACGGATAATCGCTTCCATATGATCTCTGGACCTAAAATATGTTGTGAGATTTATTATTTTTCTCACCACAGGCACGTACCAAAGTCCGCATCAATCTACTGTGCGAGTGGTGTAAAATTATTAATCCTCTGAAGCGCATCTCGTACAACTCGAAACGACACACGGTGGGTGCACACACCAGTCCCTTTCTCAGTGGGTTATATGCGAAGAGTTCATGTATTGCAGGGGTGTTGTTTATTTCTCCGGCCCTGGGCCGGAGCTCGAGTAGACTCAGTGATCGTGAGTGGTGTCGATTATCGGAACTGAATAAAGCCACCTTCCCTATGAACGGCCTGGGGAATATCTGAAGTTTCATACTTTATCATTACCCGCCACCCCTCGGGTGCGTTCTCTCATGCTTGATTCTTTGGCGCCACACAGGTCCTCAGCCAGCTTCCGGCATCTGTTACAACATGCAATGCACGAGCACGAAAATTGTTGTAGCGTCTGTCTATGAGAGACTAGGCATCTGTCCTCAAAACTCATTGTGGAGAAGGCCGTGATTTAAACGGTGGCGTTCAGGATAAAAGACGCGCGTATTCCGGGCTGGAGCGAACATATTATTGTTTGTGGAGTTTTCAACGCATTCGCCTCGTTCGAGTAACAAATGTCTGATCTCTTCTCGCACTAACTCTCCCTCCCTGGCCAAGCCCATATCTAACAGATGGATCTCCTCACAGTTCAGTGCGCACGCGATGCGGTCTCTACACGTCCTTGAATGGTCGTGTTCGTGGTTGCGGAAATGATTTACGCTCAATGAGTCAAACGATCGCGTGCGGGGTATCCCATTTCTGACGAAGTGGTCTTTGACTTACGGCGGCCAGAGTTTAATTAGTTTCAGGACACTCGTCACACAGTCAAATGATTTGTCAGACCGGCGCTGAATATTGCTGTTCCAACGTGCTTGCGTTCAACCGCTGCATTATCTCAAACGCAACGTCTGTCTAGATCGACAGTCTTCTCCGGCGGGTCGCTTCGGTCCCCTGTCCTGGTCCCCAATCCTGTAGAATTTCGTCGTTCAATATCATCTCCCTGGTGAATATAGGACTTTCGCGGCGGATAGAGGATCCTTTGTATTTCTAATTCCCTGTCCTGATGACGCCAATTCCGATAGCTCTCTTGGGGAGCTGGTTGTACTCTTTTCCATGGTGCGCGCCACTTTAGTGGCCTCCTCTTGTGAACAACCGCCAAATCGGCCGAGCAAATTTTGAGCTCTTACCCCTATTCTTGGCCTATTTCCACCTCATTTGGGATTCTTTTGCAGTTCTAATGCCTTCGTATTCGCTGGAACCTGCTGGAAATACTTGTATCATCTCTCTTAATGCTCGCGCAGGGGGATAGGAGCCATGGCAGTCATAATGGATTGCTGACTGCCAAATTGGTGGGCCTTGAAATTATAATTCACCAGTTAATTTACAGAAGATAATCCCTATTAGGAATATGTTCGTCCAGTGAAAAGAAGGCGTGTCCCAGGAGGCAAAAAAAAATAGGACAAAAACTGGGTCACTAGTAACAGCTGTTCCAAAGAGGGGTGACTAGACGGCGTGCACCATATTACCTTCCACTCTTGCTCCCCATTGTTCGCCCAGCTTACGAATCCACATTGGAAGGCGCTGATATTCACGAGTCCGACCGATTATAGCTCAACTTTCGCTATGTTTGTGCGTCAACCGACGCCCGAGACTCGTTGTTTCGTCTACCGGAAATTTGCATCTTGATTCGTTTGAGATTATCCATTTTCTCGCGTGTCCGTGATCTACCACAAGAATAAATGTTAACTTTCAATGCTCGCGAGTTAGTTGCGCCGGTGTCGGGATATCCGTTTATTGGGGTGAGAAAGAACACGAGCCGTCGAGGTTGTTTAGTGTTCTGTACATAGACACTCACGTCGCAGTCTTTGCTTTCTCCTGCGTATTCACACTGGAAAAAAAAGATGAGACATTATCAGAAATTTAGTTCGCAGCCACTCAGGTGTTTGACACGCAACATTCCCTGGCTACCGCCGCCCACAGAGTCGCATCTGCAAAATCCCATAGTATATGTCCTCGTATCCGGATACCCGTTCTGGAATCGCGTAAGTCTGTTTTTATTGCATGGAGTATCATACGTGTGATTTCGTGTCTGGATTTCAAACGCGTGTACGCACAACCAAGTCCCTCGTCGTCTCAGCCCGCCCCGCAATTACCTCTTGCATTACGAATACCGAGCGGACGAGCATCTGCGCGCGCAATACACAAACAGTCAGCGATGCGGGGGTGAGAAATAAAGTGGGTGAGTTACCTTGCGACGCACTTCGTCTTCTCGGGAACCTTCGCGACGTTATCCCTGCACACAATGAAATAAAAGTCAGCAACCCAGTAAAAGGATTGCCCAGATCTTCTCCCCGCAACGAACGAGGAATCGGAGATACAACGTAAGAAACAGGAAAAACGGAGTAGGTAACCCGCGTGCCCCGGGTACAACACACAGGATATACGAGCGGCGCGCACCTCCGCAGAGCAGACGAACCATCAAAGCCTCATCCCGACCCAGCACTTCCCCACCAAAATCAGCTACCCGGCATTCCATGTACGCCGCGTCTCCACGAGGGATGTCGAGCCCGGTCTGGAACACGGTGTATACCCTCGACGTCGGTGAGGTCTGCTGCGACTCGTGCAGCGTCAAGACCTCAGCGGCGCTCGGCCTCGCGGATCTGCTGCGCCCTCGCACCCGTTCCTGGTCCTTCCGCAGTCCGAGGAAGCGGGGGCCGCTGCGCTGGCCGAAGGCGAGGAGGTGGAAATGGATTTCAAGGTGTGGGTGGAGTAGGAGGCGAAGCGGTGGTGCCATGCGAGGCAGTGGAGGACGCGGCGCTCGGGGCCGCGCGAGCGGTCGCGCTTGGCGGGAATTGGAAGAAGCGCGTAGCTTCGATATAGCGGTGGGCGATGTGGGCCGGGGCGGGAACGTCGGTGACGAGGCGAGGGCCGTATACTATGGCTACGGCGGCCTCGAGGGTGGAAACGTATGGACCTGGTGGCTGACTATGAAAGATGTCAGTGATACGCATAATTGAAGCGATAGTGCGAAATATGGGAGATAGGGAGAACAGAGGGGGGAACGCAGCAGAAAACGGGCTTCGGAAACGAAGCCGATCCGTCCGAAGAGCCAGAAATGAGGGAAGAAAGAGAACGGGCGTTTGGGTACACCCGCAAAAAGATGACCGAAAGAGGAAACGGTCTTACCATATCCGGCGGCGTACAATTGCACCCACTACAATGTCCTCTTTGCCCTCGAGAAGGCTGGCGACATTGTCCGCGAAGGGCTGGAGCTTATCGGGGTTCGACGTCGTACGCCGTAACCTGGGACCAGCAGGATAGGTCAGCGATGGGAGGTCGAAGTGGGGGAGGAAAGAGGGAAAACAAGAGGACGCACACCATAGGAGACGGCATCGCGGGGCGCTCCCGGAGCGCGAGCTGCTGCTGCTCATCGGCGAAGAAGAGAGCGAGGTGCGTGGACTTACCAGTTTCTGCAAAGGAAAGTCAGCTTGAAAATCCGGGGATGAAGCGCGGCGCAGAACCAGAGGCAGAGAAATGTTAGAACGATAGCTGCGACGACGCGGGGGCGCCGGGGATGGTAGTCAAGGAAGACCAGCGGGAGGGTGGCAGAGGGGGACAAGATGGGATAGCGATCGTGGTAACGACGAAAAGTGTGGGGAGAAGGAGCGATATGCGAATTGTGGAGTGAAAGGAGGTACGACGCTCGCGGGCGACGACGAAGGTGCGAAGATCGAGTCCAGTCGGCGTAGTCAAAGGCACGAGGTCAGTCCAAGATTAGGCTCAGCGAGAACTACGGCTCGGATGCGATTCAATTAACTGTGGCATGAGAGTTGAGGAGTAACAACGGCGACCGGCGCAGGAAAAGAAGAGGCAGTGTGGCTGTGTCGATCACCGGATCAATTCTCTTGCTCTCTACTGTCGGCTCGACTCACTAGCTCTTTGGACTCAACTACCAACACATTAGCCCAACCCCACTCATTTAGCTCGGGCTGTTGTCGTAGCGCAATCGTGGCATACTTCATCAATCTCTCGCTCTGAGTCGCTCATTGTATTCTGTGCCCCTTCAACACCTTAATGTGGGGTAGTAGTCACCTTCGTCACTTCGTTACTTCGCTTAAACTCACGAAAGTTCGTCACTTTGATGGCAACCTCTGAAACTTCGTCACTTTGGTGAATTCCCAGGAAAGTTCGTGAGGTGAACAAACCACACAAATCAGACGCATCAATCTGGCCATTATTTCCTTCTCCCCCGTTTTTATATATATTAATACCCTGGCCTAACACTAACCTCTAACCCTAACCGCTAACCTCTAACCTCTAACCTCTAACCACTAACCACTAACCTCTAACCGTAACCGCCTAACCGAAACCTCTAACCTCCAACCCCTAACCAACTAACCGGAACCTAACCCGCCAACCTCGGCAAGCTGTTGATGCAGATCACTCCGTGATGTACCGAGAAGTCACCGTTTGACAAGGCTGGAATACCAACTCACGAACTTTCACAGAAAGCCATCAAACTCACGGGCTTTCATGAATTCCCATCAAAGTTACGAACTTTCGCAGCGCTAAGCGAAGTAACGAAGTGACGAGGATGGCGCGGACTCCTTAAGGTGAGAACCGAGTCCCAAAGGGGAAACGGAGAGAAAGCAAACTGGCGTCGGAAGGACGAGTCGGATGGAATCAGAGAGGAACTCAGCAATCAGATATTGACGGAGTTGATTGAACGACGTAACTAGACAAGTTCGGTCCGTATTTATACGCAAAAGAAAAGGAGGGATCAAGACAAGGGGAAATAGAGGAATGGAAGTGTGGATATAATCGGGATCGAGAGAATGAAAAGAGGCGAGGGCGATGCGGCGGAACCGGGGATCTCAGAAGAGAGATTCCTGACACTTAAAACTCACCGTTTCTGAGATATCTCATTTCTATGCATGTTCTGCACAAACTTGTGCAGCTGGCTCCGGTTTTGAGACGCTCCGGATCTCTGAGCATCGGGCTGGATAATGGAATCGGCCGCCGTAAATTTCTGGTGCGTCTTCGGTGTTTTCTGCAGTTCGGACGCATAATTATTTCACTGTGTTCACGTCCAGGCTGGGTATCTCCGGATCGTATATTTCTAAAGCACTCATTTATGCTGAGTTCAAACAAAGGCGTGCAACCCACGGTCAGAACGGCCAGCTAAATATATAAGGTGGATTCGATGTAGTTGCCTGACAACGCTGGGGAAAATAGCACTCATTTGCCGCCTAACCGCACAACTCGCGAGTCGCGATGCCGTTGCTGCTGACGCGGGCTCCTTCGAGCCTGGCCAGTACAACTCCAACACAGGGATTCTAACTTGGGATGGGAATCCTTCTGTCTAATTTTATGTTTGACTGTCTTGCCACCATGCCGCGACCTTGCGGCCAATATCCATCCCGACCGCGCCTCGAATATGAGCCCAAGGAAGGTTAGAATGTTCCCTCTCATCGCCTGCTGCCGTTGACGACTGGCTGTCCTGATTCCTATTATACTTAACGGCATTGTCGAACTATCAGATGCAAAGTGCGGGAGTGGGTCAGAATCATGTTTGCTCCACGTAGCAACTACGACACTGTGTGTGAACACTCATAACGTTGGGAAAGGGAGACTGGATCTTGCCTCCCAGGCCGACATCTCCTTTCTCGTCCCAACGATTTCTCGCAATTATGCGTGTTAGTGTTTTCTTTCTAGGGCTTGCCATTGTCGCTTGGACGGGATCTGCCCAGGAGGTGTTTGACGAGTTCTATTCGCCGTCCCAGATTCTTACATCTGCTCATCCCAGGCATTCGTTATCCAAGTAGGGTCCGCCGGCGGAAATCAAATATTCTTTCCCAATGTCATTCTCTCTGCACCCACCACATCTGTTGTTTCCTTCCTATTTTCCGGAGTGTAAGCTTCTAACCTAGTAGCAGGCCCAATGCACGAACTGACTCGGTTCCACAGCCCTGGGAACCACACCGTCACACAGTCTTCCTTGGCCGCCCCGTGCGAACCTCTTGCAGGCGGATTTGACTCTGGCTGGATCGTTGTAGTGGAAGAACTGTTGGAGCCACCGATATGGAATCTTACTGTCACCAACGAGGCAGAACGTACGACCTGCTGAGCCGGCTGTTGAGGTTTCACTGACCGTCTATAGCGATATTCTTCTACTGTAAACAAGATTTGTCGCCTCGGCCACATTGTATCGATGGTCCGTGCTTTTGCTTTCATTGTAATTTTTTTTAAAAGCCGAGATTCGAAAGGGATGGTCGGCGCGATCAACATTGGACTCTTTGACGGCCTGGAGGTCCTCACGTCGGCTGCTGCCAAAGCAACGCACGTAGGAGTAGGTTTTTCCCCCGGGACTGCAAAATAGGCTCTTTTCAAACGTCTTTTCAGCAACAACAGGGCGGGCTCAGCGGAGTGGGTGCAGCTGCTACTGCCTTCCCATTGATTCCGGCTGGGGCAACATTGATTAATGCTTTCACTAGCGCCGCCGTTCTGAATTCGTCTCCGAGCGGCACAGCTACAGTCGCCGGTTCCATCTCCCTCTCACACAGCCCCGATTTTAGTACTACAACGAGCTTTACCGACATCCCCAGTGTCTCCATCGTTAGCGGGTCATCACCATCAAGGGATTCCTTCCCGAGAACAGCGCTCATCGCGGGAGTTGCCTCACCAGTCATGGCTGTGCTAATTGGATTGCTGCTTTTACTTGTGTGGCGCAGGCGCAGACATCTACGGAGACTGGACAACACACATGGTGGGTCAAGCGATACTTTCCACGGCAATATTTCGTTTCTCATGTTTCTGTGTGCAAAGTGGATCCGCTCATTGATCACGCGTCCGGCGTTTCTCCCAACCCCATCTAAGGCTGCCCTCAACCTCGAGATGCGCCTGGCGCACGAGCAGCTCCTGGACGTCCAGGGAAAATTGCATCCCCAGCCGAGGTCTCGTGGACCCCAAAACTCGGGCGATGACATGGGTAGATTGCGGGAGCGGGTAGTCGAACTGACGGCAGAGGTCGAGCGCTTGAGACTGTTGGGGGCGGAGGCGCCGCCTGCTTATAGTATGGGCTGAGTCGGCGCATCAGTAAAACAGAACATTTCTTCTTGAGTGTTTGGGAAGATCTTCTTCGTGTCTAGTGTCTTCACCAGATCGCATTGGCCGACTGAAATCAGGCGCCAAAACATGGTCCCAGATCTGTCCCTTTCAGGCGCCTGATATCATCGTTGCTGGCACTACTTACATTTATCTCTCCCCTGCCCACGACTAGTCCTCTTGAGTGGTGCCATCGTGGAAGATGGTAAGTGTGTGCGGGAATTCATGGATTTGTCAGGAAAAGAACTTTCTGTGGCGGAATCGGGCAGGTGACGAGCTTTTTCGCTGTTCTTTGAACTCAGCGTCCAGAGGAGCTGAACGGCGGCGACAGATATTGTAGGAATCGTGGAAAATAATCCATACGTATATTTCGTGGAGACATAGGTAGAGACATCCTCTGTGGACGGCCGGTCCGGTAAGGGTTTCAGCTTCTCAACGATTCCCTCCCTGAACAATAAATAGAGGATACACGCACTGCTCTTAGTCTGCCCCGACGTTGTCAATATATCCTTCAGATGCGCCAACTCGACGGAGAGCATGGCGTTCGCGGGCGTGAGGAACGCAAAGACGGAGATGTCGTCGGAGGGGCGGTGGTGCGTGCCGACCATGCCTGTGTGTGCGTCAGCGTCAGCGTCGAGCTAAACATAGAGTGGGGGGGTAGGTAAATGTAAAAGATTAAAGGGCAAGCAGTTGTTTTGGCATGGCTACGATGGCAAGTTCATTTTTATCGGAGCAGCAAAATACTTAGTGCTCCTTTTGGGAAAATCAGAGCAGGGGTTTGCACAGGGGATGGTATAGGGCTTGGACCGTGGGAAAATGGGATGTAAGGGTAGGGAAGAAGTATAATATTTGAATCACGCGTTTATATACGTGGCATAGGCAGTAACGATGGTTGGTTTGGAGGATGGAATATGCTAGGATTATTTGGATCCGTATGAGGCAGATGAAGAATAATTCAACTGCTTTCACGTGTTGACTACCAAGAGCCGAAATGAGCTCCAAGCATCTGGGACCAGAAGAGAATGGAAGAAGCTACCTACCTCAATTGCGCATCAATGGCGAGGATCGTTGAGGCCTTTGAAGGCAAGTGGGGCTGCATCCGCTACGGCGCGGTGTACATTTGGCGGGGCCATCCGGTTCAGAGATCCCAACAGCAACATCGCGGGCCCGTAAATTCGGCGGGACCCTGTTCGCGTCGGGCCGTGTGTGTCTGTGGTTGGGACGGCAAAGGCGCCGGTGCACTGAAGACACAGAGAGTCAGAGAGACGAAGAAGAAGTCAATTTTCATCTCCAGACGAGGGTGGGGTGCGGAATGCCGGACCCGTCTTCATCGACGGCTATTTAACCTGGGACCACCCACTTTCCGATCTCATCGGATGACTGCGGGCACCCGGTTCCGAGTACAGATATTGGATGGGCGGCGTAGCTACAACCCGGAATTAAATTACAGTGAATTCAATTCGGCGATAGCTTCATCAGGAAAAAGTCTGTGGAAATCGTTCGTCGGCTAGATATGGTGACAAAAATAGCCGTCTGTAGCTGCAGTAGATCCAGCTCGCCGGTCTGTAGCTCTACAGTGCTACAATAGCTATGCATATCAAACTATGGAGATCACCATAGTTCACAGCCTTAACTACCGTGGGCTACATATATTTGGGTGAAAGCTACATTGCACTCCATATCTGTGGGTTTTTTTTTCCGGGATCAACCAAAGGCAGCGCACACACACATTCTGAGACCCAACACATTCTCTCCCAAATGTGTTGCCACTGCGCAAAACACAACACATTCTGTGGTGTGTGTCACGAGCATCAAACCTTCAAAAATAGCACCAATAAAATATAAATACCAGTCTTTCCGCGCCACAGCCAGATATTGCCTACGACGGCCACTTCAATTCGCTCGAGATGATGAATAAATAAAGACTTTTGATTGTTCAGGGGGATATCACTATGAGAAGGGAATAATTATACAGTCAACGGGCAAGAGATCCCCGTCGTTGTCGGTGATATCATATCTCTCGTCGGTGAGATCGATTACGAAGGCAGTCGGCACTCGAGGAATAGGCCAAACTGAGGGGAGCTCGGGAAGGTACTTGATCCGCTGCACCTTCAACTTCTGAGCGACTGAAAATTGTCCGGTGCGCACGAATGATGTGATCTCATCTTGCCAGAGTGTATCTGACTCGAGGAGATCATCGGGATCGTCAGAATCTCCAGAATATCTAAAAATGATTCTGAATCATAACGAACGGACGGATGTACCCTCTTCGGCTAAAGATGATGTGAGAAAAAGTGAAAAACATGGCATACACATGCGTACCTTCTTGACGGGCATCTAAATGTGATTTGAGAAGGAAAGGAACACCAAGATAAGATGTATATGTACCTCCTTCGTCAGGTCCTCGATCATCGGTATCTAGCGCGAATACGAGAAGGCGGGAGAATAAATAAAATACAATCCACATACCCATCGCGTCTGACTGAGGGATTGTGCTGGAGAATCGAGAGGATGCTCGCATCAGCGCTGCTGTGACCTCGACGTCGCAGTCCGGGTCTGAATCCTCGGCCTCTGACTCTGAAATGAGCTCGAGAATCTCACGACCTCCCTGATTCAGAGTTCGCAGCTTGACGGCGCCAGAAACTCGGGACAGAGAGATCAATTGCAGCTCGGATTTGACCGAGATAGTCAGAGTATTGGATCCCGAAGCATGGATTCTGTCATGAATTGGGTCAGAAGACATGGAGGGACGAATAGAGGGGGGATAGAGGGCGATGACATACAAGATTTTCTGCTCAAGGAACTTGCTCAAAGCAAGAACCTCAATCCAATTGAGGTCCAGGAATTGCGCTGCATCAGACTCGATGAAGCTGGGGGCATACATCTGGGCCAAATTAGCTTGCGGTTAAACAGTGGCATCACTACAACGCACATAATTTTGAAACTCCATCACCTCACGGGCCTAGAGCCTGTGAATCAATTCCCGCTCTGCAGAGGCCAAATATGGACGCGTCGTGAACGCGACAACGTCAGTACCCGACGCATTCCGAGCCAGAGATTTTCAAGATTGGGTATATTGATTCATTCATGGTCTAGGAATTGGCTGGGGTTCGAGACAATGAATGCAGGAGAATGGATCTGTCATGTGACGCGTCAAAAAAAAAAAAAGTACAGTGACGCGTGCTGGCACGATGTACGTAGTTTCTGAAGCCCATCAATTGCCAAGCTGAAAGGCCATCAAGGAAGACGTAGTCGCTAGGGGTGTGCTTCGAGCCATTGATGCCCGGGAGAGACATTTTAACGCGCTTTTGTGTCGATGAAGCAGTTTGGTCAGAGGAAGAGGCGGAGAAAAATGGGTGGGACATGTGTCATTTCCCAAAGGGCCCTGCCAAGCCTCGCTCAAACGTGACACATTTCTAAAAAGGAAAGTGTCGCCGACTCAATCAAAGGCGACACATTGATGAGAATGTGTTGCCTTTGATCTGAATGTGTTGCCTCCGACAATGTGTGTGTTGCTTCCTGTATATCCTCTTTTTTTTCTGGGCTCAGAATGATATACAGTCTAAGCTGTCTTAACCCATAGGGGGTGGTGGACGCTCCAGGGTATGGGTTACTGCAGATTTATGGGTTATCCCTGCCAAGAATGAGGCAAAATCCTTGAAAGAAGTATGGCTTATGGGCGATTATGGGTTATGACAGCTATGGGTTAAGACAGCTTTGACTGTATCTCCGAGTTAAACGTTAAAATTGCCACTTTAACCTGCTTTGTCTCAATCTTCTGTGACTTATGTATCCCTTCCAGTTTCGCGCAGCACCAGCAGTGTGGCGCAAAGCTGCACATTACACATCTGGCTTTCGCGGCTTTCGTCTTTGAAACCTGTTTTTGATATCTTCAGCCTGTGAGGAAAATGTCCGATTGCATCTTTCAAGTTCGATCAGATATTTGAACCGTCTTTGTCATCTTGAATGTTTCGCAGGAGTCTTGCATCCTCTGAGCAGACCAAAACCACCGATTGGATCCTTCGAATGCTACGTAGAACCCACCGCCAAACAATATCCTACATATAAGTCGCTATTATTTATATTGCGTAGTCCTACTGCGCCGGCTTCTTAATTACCTAGTGTAGTTTGCGCCGTTAATCGACCCTCTCTCTCTCTTGCATCCTCTGAACATTTTTAAAACAATAAAAAGAACTCGAGTTGGTCTCGAGGTACTTACGCCAGTCGTAATAATAGATATCATTCCCGACCTTTTTTGCAGAAGGTTAGCTAGTAGCGCAGTCGGCGGATCAGAATAAAATCTGCTCAAGTCATTCAAACTCCGCTCCATCATGATGGCGGGCATGGTGACCGGTATTGCGTGGCGTGATTTGTTCCCATCAAATTGGTGGTTGTTTCCTCCATCTCGCTCGCCTTTCCCCCCACCCTTCGGACCCTTTCTATTCTATTCCTCTTCACAGTCCCCTCAGTCTCTGGGCCTCTAGCTCCTAGAATGAATTTAAGACTCCCCCCAACTACTGTACTATTAAATTCAATTCGTCAAGGGGTGTGACGCGTGACCCGAAATATCATTTCGTCAATTCGTCAAAGGGTCCCCAGCTGCGTGACAACCCCCAAAATTTCGTCAACCCCTGGAAATATTCCAGGGGTTGCAAGGCATGTAGAATAACCATTAGGATGACTTAGGAATCATCTTGAAAATTTGTTTGAGCCAATCTGTTGAACAGGAAAAAATCCATTTTTCACCGTTGAACTTCGGTTGAATTTGGTCTGAAGCACGATATTTGTGAGGTTTGAAACAAGAAGCCTTGAAAATGGCTAGGGAGAGTGTCCGCAGCTAAGGAAACTTGCTCAGAGCAGCCCTGAACCGAAATTTTGAACCGACCGTGACGAAAAGTATATTCGTCAAGAGCCCCCGTGACGCGTGACAAGGTTCCAAAATTCGTCACGTCAAGCACCCCCGTGACGCGTGACTGACGAATTGATTTTAATAGTACAGTACTTTGTGTTCAACCCTTCCACCATCCCTCCTCATCCTGCCACACCTGCCTGCGCCTTCCCACAACACTCTATCTCAAGCACCTCAAGCGTGCAATTCTCCACCTTGGCAAGCATCTCAAGACCTCAAGACTTGAAGCTTCAAGTCCTATCCTAAACACCTCAACATCCCTGTCCTTCAAGATCTTGAGATCTCAAACCTTTCTCGCGGCTCCATTTAGCGCTCAAAACCTCGTATACGTCTTAAATTCTGGTTTGGATAGGGGATTTGGTACGTTTAGTAACATCCTGCCTTGCTATCTCTGCGATCTTCGACAGGATTTCTGCGCCGTCACAAGCGTATTTTGCGCTTAGTGCTTCTCATGGGTATGTCAAGTCTCCATTCATTTTTAGTTCTCAGCGTCTCTGACTATGTGTACCAGGCTTCACTTCGTTCGTTTTCTTGATGTTCCTCGGGCCTGGGCCAGTGCGCTGTTCTTGCGATGAAGTCCACTGATCGACCAAGTCACTCGAGATCTCACATCCGCAGTCGCTCTATGGAAGCTGGCTTTGAGTGCGTGGGTTAAAAAGGGTGTGGAAGACTTTGATAATTTATGATCATGAATTCGAAGAGACACTTGCAGAAAAGGTCAAGACCCACATTTCTCGGGTATTTAAGATCCAGTGAACCCAGTAACTCAATAAAACCCCATGGCAGACTCACGTCCCTTAACGCTCTATCGACATAAATGTATACCATAAACGCTACCGCTCCGCACTGGCAAGCGCCCCCCTCGGAAACCTCACCGCAAACAATACACCCGCGCTCAACAGCGCCGTCAACGCGTTGAACAGGAACACGAGGTTCGGGCGCCCGAGGTCAGACAGAAGCGCAAAGAGCGCGCCGTAGAGGGAGACGGTGAGGATCATGGCTGTCGTCTGTCAGCGTTATAATTAGTAGACGTATTCGATGATTCATACTCGACGAGGCGAAGCGGGGGAGACGGGCGAAGAAAAATGAAATGCGAAGAAAACAAAAAAAAGCCACCTCAACGAGCGCAATAGCAGACAACGCGTCGCTCTTCCTGCCGGAGGCACCATATCGAGCAGCACACCCTTGCACGCGGGCGCCGTCCCCGAGGCGAGCGGCAGGATCAGGGCCCCGGCCCATATGTGCGCAGGGCTGGTGGAGAAGACGAGGAGGGCGACCAGGAAGGCGTCGATGATCATCCTGAAATGCGAAATGGTTGTCAGATTATCCGGGACAACGAATTTTGCAAACGAGAAAACGAATAAACCAAGTAAAGGGAGGGAACAGGACGCACGAGTATCGCAGAAACGCAAGGTCGAACGCGCTCCCGTGTTGCCCGTGTTTCTTCAAGTTGTGCTTGTCTGCCGGGGTATCATCTGTGGCAGATTCAACGCCTGGCTCTTGTGCGCGCCTCGGCGGATGTGGCCGTCAGCTGGCCTGCGGTGTATCTCACCCCTTCGCTCTCTGCTGGGGGTACTGGATCGCCTACGCTCTCCACCACGAGTAAGCTCTCCACCGCGGGCAGGACATCGACAGGAGGCGCGTCCGTGGCCGTGCGCTGGGCGAAGACCTTCCGCCCCCACGCGATGAGCGCGGGAACGCGAGCGTGAGGAATGCGGCGCGCGAGAGGGCGTTGGCCGACATCCTGCGGTGTCAAATATCAGCAGCAGCCAGTGGTAATATAAGGGTTGGATTATAATTTAAATGATTTAAATCAAGGACGGGAGAAGGAAGTGGATGAGAATAAGAATGGGAATGAGAGAGTTTGAGAAAGAAAAGGATTGGGTTACGCACAGAAATCCGTTGTCCCCGGTTTGAATCCATACTGGTTCGTCGCAGTGAGTTGGAGCATCAACGGCTGAAGCACAATAGGTCAACGAATATTTACGAGGCAATTAAAATAAATGAAAAGAGTTTAAAGAAAAGAGCCATAAAACCAACCACATATGCAGTAGCCATAACGGACCAAAAGGCGCCGAAACCAAGAGCGGCAGGCCCCAGAACCGTCCCTTTCCCTTCCGTCCGCGTACTTCGCTGGGAGGAAGATCCGCAGGCAGTGCAGGAAGGCGAACACAGATTCGGCTTCTTCGGCTCTTCGGTGGTTGAGTTCTCGATGTTGGGGCGTCGGGGTCCGGTTTGACTGGAAACCCGCCAGGCGGGACGTACGGCAGGCAGAGGGCAGTGAAGACGTCGAGCCACGAGGAGGCAGAAGGTGATTTGAAGGGGGCGGAGAGGCCGATGAGGTCGTTGCTCAGGCCGCCGCAGATGTATCCTGCGAGACCAGACAACTCAAGAACGATACGCAGAGGATTCATTACGTTGAAACGCACCATTCGCCACGCCCAACATAGCTATCCCCGCCAACACCCAAACGCGGCGTCCGTTCTTCGGGCTCGACGACCTCTGCCATGTACGAGTTCACGGAGAGCAGATACCCCGCCCGCCGCCCAGGATCGTGATGAGCTGCGTGCTCTGCATGATTGTTATCCCCAGCCGACCTCCCACCAGCGCTGCCCGCGACGCAAGTCAGATTACTTAGAATGCGATGAGATAGTGGGGGCGGGACGCACTAGCATAGATCTGCGTCAAATTCTCAAGCAGGCCAAAAAGTCTGGTTGATAATCGCCGTGCGCAGGCCCCAGTTCTTGATCTCCCATGTCGTGACGATGAGGTTGAGCGTCCCGCTGAACTGGGTTCAATATGTATAAATAAGTGGGAAAGCTGAAATAAGGGCGAGTGCACCGTCGTGAGCGTGATCATAACCGCAATATCCTTCGCTGTGCGCGAGTCGATCGCCGTCACGGCGCACGCGTCGCCGCTCGCCGGGCCGTCGTACGGCGGGTGTACCGGGTCGTTGTAGTACTCCTGACAGTTGAATATCGGTACGCGTAGAACAGCGGCGTCGCCGTCTGCCCTGATCGTCAGCCAGACTCGACGAAAGAGCCGAGGAACGTACGAACGCAAACGTCGTAGAGAGCAGGAACGTCGCGAGCAGGATGCGGCGGTACGGGCTGAAGAGCCCTTGCGCTTGAGGTGCTCGTTCCCGGCGGGGAGCAGGGCGTCGTCTCCGTCTCCGTGGCGGTCATGGCTGAGAGCCGGTAAGAGTGAGAGTGCGTCCCACGAGCGCCATCGCGTTTGGGTTAACTTCCTCCGGCCCGAAGTATCCGAGTGTAACCAGCTGATCTTTAAACTTCCACGGTTTTTTTTTCTTTTTTTTTTTTTAGCTTGGATAATCCTAGTCTGCAGACATTCAAGCTCATCGCTTGTTGCTGGTTTTGCCATCGTTGGTGAAGTTGTCAGGACGACGCGTTGTGGTTCAATTCACACTTTGTAAAAACCGAAATAATTCACTGCCTACTAGTACTCAACGCTAAATCCAACCTGCGCCTTTTCCCGCTCTCCCATTCATTTCGGTCGTTCAACTCGTTTTCATCCTCGCATTCGTCACCATTCCTTCCTTCGTTTTTCGATTCCTCCTCGCCGAATCACTTCTGCCCCGGCACATACGGCACATTCGTCTTGAAGATCAGCCCAGGCTTGCGCTGCGCGAGGTCGAGTATCATCTCTGCAAAGTAGCTGTTTGCCTGTGGGTTTCAGTCAGCGTTGGTTCAGCACAGGTTAGCATGAGTCGGTGGGTTATCCACACGTAGCATGAGTTGGTGGACGAAGACGCAATGTGTATGGTAACAAGGGGACGGAAGTGTAACAGAAAAAGTGGAGGATGAGGTAAGGCGTAAATGCGAAAAGCATGGGAGGTATGGAGGAAGATGATGAGACGGAACGAAGCCGGAGGATAAGATGGGAACGGAAGAAAAGACCAACGCACCCAAGCGAACCACCCCCGCGTATAATCCGTCGACGAGTAGATCGACTGCGACTCGTGGATGAGGCCGAGGCCGGCGGTGTTCTGCGTCAAAGTAATCAGTAATCAGTGTGTTGGTCGTTGGTTTGGGTTGGGTTATTAGCAGAGAAAGAGGTGTGTGGATCGCGTTTCGCATCGCGCACGAGCCTCAGACGAGGACGCAGTCCAAGTGCTTATAGTGCCCCAAAAAGAAAGAAAAAAACACCAAAAGAAAAAACAAAAGAAAAACTTACATTCGCGATCAAATACAACCGCTGCACGATCTCCGCGTCGTCGTCCGTCCCGAAGATGGCGCTGATCTGCGACATGGGCCACGGGTGCCAGGCGTCGACGTGTGGGCCTCTGTGTGCATATAAAAATAAATAATAAATAGTTAGCAACTTGGGATGGGGAACGGAAACGGAGGAAGAACAAGGGGAGTGTCGGGAGGGAAGGGAAGGAAGGAAGGGAACCAAAAAGTGCCGGGGAACGGAAGGAGGAATAGGCGGGAGGGATAAATAACGAAATCGAACGAATCGAACTCGTGAACGAAAGCGAGAAAGAAAGAAATGCCCGGAGAGGGAGAACCAGAGTAAAAGAGCGAGACACGCACCCAGCCCCACTAAAATTCGCCCCCTTCGCCCAATACGGGTTCCCCCTCGACAGCAGCACCTTGCGCGTCGCCACGTACGCGGGGTGGGCTTTATCCAAGAACCCGAGGTACGGCAGGGAGAGGAGCGAGGGCACGTTAGCGTCGTCCATTACGTAGCGGCCGCCGAAGCCTGTGTGTTGCGTAAACAAAAATAAAAAAAGATGAGAATTTGGGTTATAAAGGGGGAAGGGGGAAGGGAGGGAAGAGAGGAGGAAGGAGGGAAAGAAAAGGAGGGAGAAGGAAAGAAAGGCAAACAAAACACACCATTCGTCTCATACGCAAATATATTATCCACCAGCGTATTCGCCCACACAGACGCCGAGACCCGATCGCTCCACTCCCCCGCCTGCTGCGCGAACGATTTTGCTTGGGTGTCTGGGGGGGTTGGTGTGTGTTAGCGAGTGTCGGAATATATGTTAGTCGGATTATATGGGAGTGAGTGTCAGGATATAGCGTGGTTAGTGTCGGAATATAGCGTGGTATTAGTTATAGGTCTCCGACGAGGATCCTCGCATAGAGCATAGAACATATAGCATATAGCGGATCCTCGAATCCCCGAGGTGAGGATACAAGGATAGCGAGGTGAGGATACAAGGATAGAGGATACAAGGACGGAGGAACAGAATAGAGGAAGGAAGGAAAACAGACTTACTACTCTTAGTCTGCCCCGACGTCGTCAATATATCCTTCAGATGCGCCAACTCGACGGAGAGCATGGCGTTCGCGGGCGTGAGGAACGCAAAGACGGAGATGTCGTCGGAGGGGCGGTGGTGCGTGCCGACCATGCCTGCGTTGCGGTGAGTGTCAAAGTATGAGGGGAGCGGGGGGAAATGGAGAAAGTAAGGATAGGAGGGTAGGGTAGGGAGGAGGCGCGGGGTCGCGTCCACCACCTCGCGCACACCGAGAGGCGAGCCTCCGAGGTACATACATACCCACCCACGCCCGTCCCGCCGCCTCATCGATATAACACCCCAAAGCGTCTCTTCAAAAGTTCCAAAAAAAAGAAACGCACCCGTATAAGCCTTCGGCTCCCCATTCCCCCCATTCGGCACCGCCGGACTTAGCGCGCCGTTCCCGCCCGTCCAGTTGTAGTACGAGATGCGATTAAAGTTGGCGTCGAACGTGGGCTGGGACTGTTCGTTGACGACGCGCAGGATTTGCGTGATGGCGGCGTACCCTGTGCGAACGAACGAACGGAGTGAGTTGTGCGGACTTTACACGAAGGGGTGAACGGAGGGGGAGGAACGACGATGAGGATAAAGGGAGGAGAACGCACAATTGGCATTCATAAACGACGCGTCCTTGGTCGCGCCATAGTACGCCCGCGAGAGCTTCAGGAACCCGCAGAGCGAGTCGATCTCGTATTTGCACTCAAAGACCGTTTGGTTGTTTACGGGGGGGTTCACAGTGACGCCGTCCGCCCAGTCGTTGTGGCTCGGCGCCAGCCCGGACTCGGGCGGGGGTTGGAAGGAGCCGCAGTAGGGATACTGCGACACGTAACGCGCCTCGTTGTTGATGACGGCCTTGACGAGCGTGGCGAGGGAGGGGTCGACGGAGAGGAGGGCGGTGTAGTGCGCGAATTGATTGGCGGTGTCGCGGAGCCATTGGGCGGTTATGTCCTATATAAATAATAAAAGACGAGTTAGTATGTAGGGATAGATGAAGGCCAGGAGGGACACACCCCCGTGATAATAAACGCCAAATTCTGCGTCGCGTTAAAGTACTTCACGGTCGTGTCGAGCGTATTGGGGAACGTGTTCTCGAAGAGACGCGCGATGTCGGGGTCTTTGAGGCGCGCTTTCATGTCTGTGATTACTTTCTCGACGGCGGTGCTGTTGAATGTGCGGCATGCTAGATACACGGGGGGCGAATGAGCGACAGCGAAGCGAAGCACTTGATGCGTATAAGAATAGAACGCAGACGCACCGGGACTGGGACGCATGTACGGCAGCGCAAGCGGGCCACTCGACGGGTTTCCTTGCGCTTTCTATCCACGCACTCAATGACGCGTACATCCATCGAACGAATGAAGCGCACCTGCGAGTACCCCGTATAATCAGGACACTGCGCCAGCACGCGCCCGCCGAGCGCAACGGCGGCGAACACAGCGGAGAGGGTCAGTTTCATCTTCGTCTTCAGTTTGTGTATGCGGTGGTGGAATGGTGGTGGGTGGAACACCGACGCGGGGCTGACGTTGCTTGCTGCTTCTGTTTTATATGCTGGCCACTGGCGCGCGGAGCACATGGTGAGCCGCAAAGAAACGGTGGTTCGGTGCTCACGAGGACGCGAGCGATGTCGTATAAGGGCACACCTGACTGCCGACGCGAGATCAGACGTGTGATCTTCCATCAGCCAATCAGGGAGGGGCGGATCAGGCGCGCCGGGGTGGGGTAGATAAGATAGATAATGGTAGATAAGGGGGATAGGGGCGGTTGGGTAGCTGATATGGTGGGTGATTGCGTCTACGAGTAACTCTACTGTGGTGCAGCTCAGAGCGGGATCGAATCTGGAGGGGCCTGGGAATTCACAATGTCATGATGCTGTCGCGAGATTGACACATGAAATTCTCTTTTGGGTGATTGTCTCACTTAAGTGGGATTGAACGGCTCCAACTCGGCCGAAAAGAATTCGGGGATGATACATTCAATTATTCACTGCAGAGGAAAAAAAAAACGCGGACGGTACCGATTATGACCCAGCCTGGAGTCGAACCAGGTCCTTCTGCTTTAATTCTGATCGATATTAGCAGTACGCACTAATGGAGGCAGATGCACACCCCGTGCGACCGGGTCTTATTCACCCTACTTCTGTTCCAGTATAACCAGGGTACAATTCAGCCGATGACTTGGGCAAAAAGAAACCGCTACTGTTTGGTATGACCCAGCCTGGAGTCGAACCAGTTGTCTGCTGTAATGTAGCGTGATGGGCTTCGCACTGAAAGCAGATGCACACCCTATGCAACTCGATCTTATTCCCTCCCTTTGGATATTCTGAAAGATATGCACCTCGCAGGTGGGGTGGGCAAAAAATATGTCAAAATCCGCGCAAGACCCGGCCTGGAATCGAACCAGGTACTTCTGCTTTAGCTTCTGACATCACCGCAAGTGAATGAAGGCAGATGCACACCGAGTGCTACCGGGTCTTATTTCCCTCATTTCTGTTACATTGTACAATTGTAAAAGTAGTGTGCAACCAACTGGCAACCTATGCAAAAAGCATCAGATTTACTGACCTATGACCCAGCCTGGAATCGAACCATATCTTTCCACTTAAATTTGATTGACAGATCCCTCAGCGAAAGCTGATGCACACCAAGTGCTACTTGGTCTTGTTTCCTTTACTTCTGTTACAGTATGAGTGAGTGAAAAAAAAACCGGGTGACCGGCATGGAGAAAAAAGATTGAATGCCCAATGGTGCATGACCCAGCCTGGATTCGAACCAGGACCTGCTGCTCGAACTTCCTCGAGAGAAATACGAAGGAAAGCAGATGCACTCCGCATGCTACAGGGTCTTATTTACGCCATTTCTGTTCCCGTATACGCTGTGTGAAATTCACCGATGATTTGGGCAAAAAGCAAGCTGTGGCAATTATTTGGTATGACCCAGCCTGGAGTCGAACCAGTCATCTGCTGTAATTTAACGCGAAGAATTGCGCACTGAAAGCAGATGCACACCAAGTGCTACCGGGTCTTATTCCCTTAGTTCTGTTCCAGTGTAAGTTGATTTAAATTTCACCGGCGACCTATGCAAAATTTATGACCCAGCCTGAAATCGAACCAGGTGTCTGCTGTAATTTAACGTGACGAGTTCAAACCGAAGAAGGCAGATACACTCTAAGTGCTACAGGGTCTTATTCCGAGTTCTGTTCCAGTGCAAGTTGATTTAAATTTCACCGGCAACCTATGCAAAAGGCGACACATGGCACTGGTTCATGACCCAGCCTGGAGTCGAACCAGGTCCTTCTGCCAGATTTTGCCACACTCCACCGTTTATCGAAAGCAGATGCACAACGAGTGCTACCAGGTCTTGTTTCCCTCACTTCTGTTACAGTATGAGTGGGTGAAAAATAGGGATTGACTGGTTTGGAGCAAAGAAAAAAAAATCCATTGTCCCGGACGATGACCCAGCCTGGAGTCGAACCAGATTTATCCGCAGTAATATTGTGTTAGCCTCGACTTAATGAGGCAGATGCACACCAAATGCTACCGGGTCTCATCCTCCTACTTCTTTCGCAGTATAGCTGACGTAGAATCAGGGAGTGAGTTGTGCAAAAAGGCAAAAAATAGTCACATCCATACCAAGGCCCAGCCTGGAATCGAACCCCTTCTGTGTCAATACTTATCACATATCCAGTGCAGAGAAGGCAGATGCACACCAAGTGCTACTCACTGCACTCAGACCCCCCCGTAGGCACAGATGTGCCCACCCTCGCCGATCTCCGCCTATGGGTTGCCCACTCAAGCCGACGTTGGTCAACATTAATAGGCATTGGCCAACGTTGGTCTAGCATCCCTACCAAGGCAAAGTCTGCCCACTTTGGTAGATCTTCGCCGACCGTGGTGTGCCTATCTTGGTCTTGGCCAACCTTGGCCAACCTGGGTCTACGTTGGTGTCGGTTGGAATGGCTGGACGTACAAACCATGTTGGATTTTGAATTTGGCTAACTAGGCTTAGCTAGGCTCATTGGCCTATGTCAGTCTATGTGTGCCTATTCTGGTCGGAATACCTAGACCAACCACGGCAGGGATGGGCAGATGGATTGGCAGGGGTCGGCACACTGGTCTGCCTACGCATCTGCCTATCGGGATCCGGCAGACCTGTGCCTACAGGGGGTCTGAACGCTGTGACTGGGTCTTGTTTCCCTCACTTCTGTTACAATATGAGTGGGTGAAGCAAAATAGGGTTGATTAGTGTGATGCAAAAAGGGATATGGCTTCCTTTTTGACCCAACCTGGAATCGAACCAGGTCTATCTGCTGTAATTTCCCGTGATGAGCTCAACACTGAAGGCAGATGCACCCCACGCAACCACTGCGTTCCAGTCCCTGATAGACAGAGGGTCTGGCTACCGGCGTAGACAGAGGAGTAGACAAGACAGTCTGTCTACACCTCATAGACATAGTACGTCTACATCTGCCATATCCGTCTACCTGAGTCCACCAATGTAGATAGAGGGTAGACCGAGGTAGCCAGAGGTAGACTGAGGCAGAACTCACGTAGACCAATTGCTTTCTGTTAATTCACAATGTCGGGTCTCTGTGGATTAGCGTGAATAGGATGCGTCTACCGGCATAGACGGACATAGACATAGCTAGCCAGACCGTGTCCGCGCGAGGTAGCCGCAGGTAGCCGAGCGACAACAGATCTGCGTCTACTTCCTCTGTCTACCCTCCATCGACGGATGTAGCCAGATTTTTACCGATGTAGCCACAGGTAGCCGAACGCCGACAGGGGTCTGTCTACGGGGGCCCGGAACGCAGTGAACCGGGTGTTATTTACCTCAATTATTTCCAGCAGAGGTGGACAAGAAAAATGCAGGTGACTAGCATGGAGCAAAAATACACTCGTTGCTGCTTTGGTATGACCCAGCCTGGAATCGAACCAGTTGTCTGCTGTAATTCAAGTCAAGATCAACAAACGTGGGCAGATGCACCCCCGTGCAACTGGGTCTTATTCACCGCACTTCTCTTACAGTATAACGAGGGTGGCCGATGACTTGATTGTGCAAAAAGGCAAAACAGTATCACATGTAAGACCCAACCTGGAATCGAACCACGTCCTTCTGCTTTAATTTATACATTGCGCCCCACTGAGAGCAGATGCACAGCTCGTGCAACTGGGTCTTATTCCCTCATTTCTATTCCAGTATAACGGGGTTCACCTAGGTCGATAACTTGTGCAAAAAATCCTCGCAGCCATCTCAAGACCCAGCCAAGAGTCGAACCAGGTTATTCCGCAGCAAGTTGGTTCTGGAGGGTTGCTACTGAGCGCTGTGCAACGCGGTCTTGTTTACCTTACTTCTGCTCCAGCGGAAGTGAATGAAGGAAAATAGAGAGTGACTGGGATTGAGCAAAACAATAACCGATATTGTTACATGACCCAGCGTGGAGTCGAACCAGGTTCATCTGCTGTAATTTGGCGTGACGAGCTGCAAGAGCTCGGTAATCTTGTCTCATGGGTTGTGAATAGCTTTGAACAATGTGTAATTGCAAAGCGTGCACGTAGTGTAAGAGTAAGAGTAAAGCTAAATAATCGTAAATATGTCACGTATTTATGCTGACAAGGTTCGCCTTGCGAACCTAACACTGCCAACTATGCTTGGCCCCGGGGTCATTGGGACAGAACCCTAACACGAACTCAGCACTGAAAGCAGATGCACACCTCGTGCAACTGGGTCGTGTTTCCCTGACTTATCCAGTATAACCAGGGTTACCATCGGCCGGTGAGTTGGGCAAAAAGAAAGTGCATCAGTGATGAATGACCCAGCCTGGAGTCGAACCAGGTTCTTCCGCACTAATTGTAGACAGAGATCCTAGTAAAGGCAGATGCACTCCAAGTGCTACCAGATCTTATTTCCCTTACTTCTGCTTCAGTGTAGGTAGTGTGCAACCAACTGGCAACCTATGCAAAAAGCATCAGATTTACAACCTATGACCCAGCCTGGATTCGAACCAGGTCTATCTACTTGAAATGGATTGACAGGTCCTACAGCGAAAGAAGATGCACACCTCATGCAACAGGGTCTTGATTCCCTTACCGCAACTACGTTATATATGATTTGAATTCAACCGGGAACATCCGACCCAACTGTTTGTACGTTGGGAACCTGATGGGTAACTCTGCCCGTAATTGTGTCTTGGGTAAGTTCCAGGCTTCACACAAGAAGATGCAAACTGGGTTCCGAGACACCCAGAATAGGGAATCAGGCCCAAGGATGGCAAATACCAGTGCAGGAGCCATGCCGTACTGCGCGCCTGTGCAAGCGCCCTTCCCTTCCCGTGGATCGTGCATGTGCGCCGTCGGTCGCGGTACATGAATAGAATGATTTCGAGGCGTGTCAGAATTCACAGGTGCACACATGGCATCAAGAGATGGTTGCATACATGATACCACACCGATTTAACAATTACACAAGCATGTGATAGGGCTCGCCACAGAAGCATGGGGTATATTCGGAATTGGAACTGTTGGTTTCCCGACACAGTGATGAAGCTAGACTCGTGAACCAGTCGACGCTAGCAGATTGATCTCAGACCGAATGCGGAACATCATGCAAACAAAGACAACAATCACACAAACAGATACATCAATCAGACAAAGAGAGTGCAACAGGGAGATCAACTGCTAGCGGACTGGGCCCCCATGGCGCTGGTTTGGCAGGACGATTTTTCCCCCGCCATTTCAGAGGCTCGGACTTAGAAAATTCGAGCGTTTGGAAGGTCCGGACGCTCTAAAAAAGTGTAAAAATTTCCTATATCAAAGTGGGATAACTTTTGATTCTGAGTAGAATGAACATAACATGTTTTCCGCATGTTACACTAACTCGAGCTCGTCGTCGGCGCACGGACCACCTATTTCTCAAAGTACATGCCAATTCTCCTCTCCGGTGACGAGAACATACTTCAAAGTACGCAAATTTGAAGCAGGATATGCCCTGGCATATAATCAATACATACCTTGAATTGAATTGGCCAAAAACTCATGTCTGTTGGCGGCGTCGTTGTCGCCGACGACGACGACCTCAAAATTTGATCGGGAAACAAGTTAGGCTCATTCGATAGAGAATTTAATTCTACGCTGCCTCAACCTAATATGTCTGGGGGTGATTTTTCGAAATTTTGACGAAGTCCGAGCCTCTGAAATGGCGGGGGAAAAATCGTCCTGCCAAACTGTCGCCCAGGGGGCCCAGCCGGCTACGCCTGATGCGAGTTCTACGAGTGATGTGTATACATCTGTTTGCGCGTAGCCGGATGGGGACGAGCCTATGATGAAGCCCAAGACGAGTTTGATTCAGGCAAATAAAGATACCATCACAATAAATCACAAAGGCAAATACTCAAATGGGGAGTGTGAAGTGCAGGTTGGGCAGAGGGAGTGCGAAGGGATGATCACAGCAAGGACAGTGCGAAAAGGAGCGTTAGACGGGGACGATCGCAGCAAGGATGGAGCGAGCGTTAAAGGAGGATGAAGCGTGAAGGCAGTGGGCACCGAACACCCATGACAAACCAGACGAAAAAACGATGCGGATGCGGACGCGGGGGAAATCGCGGTAAAATGGGGAAAAGGAACAAACAAAAACTCACAATTCGCATTCATAAACGACGCGTCCTTGGTCGCGCCATAGTACGCGAGAGCTTCAGGAAACCACAGAGCGAGTCGATCTCGTACATGCTAGATACACGGGTGGATGGGCGACAGCGAAGTGAAGCGCGAGTTTGATGTATGTAGGTATAAGAATAGAATAGGAACAGGACGCACCGGGACTGGGACGCATGTACGGCAGCGCAAGCGGGCCACTCGACGGGTTGCCTTGCGCTTTCTATCCATGCACTCAATGACGCGTACATCCATTGAATGAATGAACGGCACGCACCTGCGAGTACCCCGTATAATCAATCGGGACACTGCGTCAGCACGCGCCCGCTGAGCGCAACGGCGGCGAACACAGCGGAGATGGTCAGTTTCATCTTCGTCTTCAGTTTGTGTATGCGGTGGTGGAATGGTGGTGGGTGGAACATCGACGCGGGGCTGACGTTGGCTGCTGCTTCTGTTTTATATGCTGGCCACTGGCGCGCGGAGCACATGGTGAGCTGCAGGGGATGGTGGTTCGGTGCTCACGAGGACGCGGGCGATGTCGTATAAGGGCACACCTGACCGCCGACGCGAGATCAGACGTTTGATCTTCCATCAGCCAATCAGGGAGGGGCGGATCAGGCGCGCCGGGGTCGGTAGATTAGATGGATAATGGTAGATAACGAGGATAGGGGCGGTTGGGTGGCTGATATGGTGGGTGATTGCGTCTACGAGCAACTGGCATTTAAGAGCGAGATGGAGTGCATAGGGCACCATCCGGGCTTGGGAATTCACAATGTCATGATGCTGACCCATGATTGACACATGAAATTCTCTTTTGGGTCGCTTTTGGGTGATTGTCTCAGCTAAGTGTCAATTGAACCGTTCCAACTCGGCCGAAAAGAATTCGGGGATGATAAATTGAACCATCCACTGCAGAGGAAAAAAATCGCGGACGATACCATTCATGACCCAGCCTGGAGTCGAACCAGATCTGTCCACTTAAATCTGTTTCACAGGTCTTACAGCGAAAGCAGATGCACACCCCGTGCGACCGGGTCTCATTCCCTGCCCTTGGATATTCTAAAAGATATGCACCTCACAGGTGAGGTGAGCAAAAATGTGTCAAAATCCCCGTAAGACCCGGCCTGGATTCGAACCAGTTGTCTGCTGTAATTTAACGTAAAGAACTCAACACTGAAGGCGGATTCACGCCTTGTGCAACCGGGTCTCATTCCCTCAAATGTGTTCCATAATAACTGGGTTCAAATCAGGGAATGAATTGAATTGGCAAAAACACTACCGATTGATTTTATGACCCAGCCTGGATTCGAACCAGGATATTCCGCAGCAAGTTGGTTCTGGAGAGTCGCTACTGAGCGCGGATGCACCCTGTGTAACCGGGTCTTATTACCTGACTTCTGTTGCAGTATGAGTAAGTGAAAAAAATGTGGGTGACTGGGATTGAGCAAAAATAGTCACTGACACTGTTATATGACCCAGCCTGGAGTCGAACCAGGTCATTCCAGTAGCAAGAATTCCGAATCAACTAATGAAAGCAGATGCACACCGAGTGCTACTGGGTCTTATTTGCCTCACTTGAAGGCTCTTCTGTTCCGATACAACGAGGGTAAAATTAAGCCGATGAATTGGGCAAAAAGCAGCCTCTTACTTGCTATGACCCAGCCTGGAATCGAACCAGTTGTCTGCTGTAATTTAACGTGAAGAGCTCCGCACTGAAAGCAGATGCACACCTTGTGCAACTCGGTCTTATTCCCTGCCTTTGGATACTCTACCAGATATGTATGTTGAAGGCAAGGCAACGGAAAAAGGTCGAATCGATTCCTGACATGACCCAGCCTGGAATCCAACCAGGTCCTTCTGTTCAAACGACAGACAATGAACACAGCAAACAGATGCACACCCCGTGCTACCAGGTCTTATTACTTCTGCTCCAGTATGAGCGAGTGAAAAAAAACGTGGGTGACTGGGATTAAGCAAAAATAATCACCGATATTGTTATATGACCCAGCCTGGATTCGAACCAGGTCCTTCTGCTTTAATTTACACATTGCACCCTATTGAGAGCAGATGCACGCCGCGTGCTACCCGGTCTTGTTTACCTTACTTCTGCTCCCGCGGAAGTGAATGAAGGAAAATAGGGAGTGACTGGGATTGAGCAAAAATAATCACCGATCTTGTTACATGACCCGGCCTGGAGTCAAACCAGCTTCATCTGCTGTAGTTTGAGACGAGCTCAGCACTGAAAGCAGATGCACACCCTGTGCAACCGGAGCTTATTTCCCTCCCTTCTGTTCCAGTGTAACAGGAGTAATGGGCTATGATTCATGCAAAAAGAAAGCAAGCTTTTGCTCCCATCCTATGACCCAGCCTGGATTCGAACCAGCTTTGTGCTGTAATTCGAGTCAAGATCGACAAATGTGGGCAGATGCACCCCCCGTACAGCCGGGTCTTATTTACTTAGTTCTGTTAGACGATAACCGGGGTAAAATCGGCCAATAATTCCTCCGAGAAAAAAAAGGGCAAAGATATCCGACCCAAAATCTCACCACCCAGCCTGGATTCGAACCAGGTCCTTCTGCTTTAATCTCGGTCCCACGTCTGGGAATGAAAGCAGATGCACACTCGTGCAACTAGGTCTTATTTACCCTACTTTTCTAAGGGTATAACTAGGTCCAAATCAGTTGGTGACTTGGACAAAAAGGGATTGTCGTTGCAGTTACATGACTCAGCCTGGAGTCGAACCAGGTTTGTCCGCAGTAATATCGGTTCAGCTTTGAGAAATGAGAGCAGATGAATGACCCGTGCTCGACCGGGTCTTATTTCCCTTAGTTCTGCTCCGGTGTAAGTGGATTAAATTCGACCGGCAACCTCTGCAAAAAACAATCGAAATCGCAATCTTATGACCCAGCCTGGATTTTCACTGCATTTTGGCAGCTTCTGGACGCATGTGCGTCCAGGTTTGGCGAGATCAGTGCGAGACCAGGCACCTCGGCAGGGTTTTCCCCGCAAGGCTGTGTCCAGCTTCGGCGAGCTTCGTGCGAGGCCGCCTCGCGCCACCTCTCTTGAGGTGCGCCAAGGAGACTTGGCGCACCTTGCACGACACTCCCTTTTGGTACCCACCTTGCTCTGTATGCTCTGTACGTCTTGACTTCAATCCAAGCCCTATTCTTATCAACGACGAACGTCGACCCTGTAGTGAAGCACTCGTACCTGCAACGGCCAGCAAAACATGAGACAACTACTTTCTCCCTTTCTTTCATCCACAATCATTTTTCAAGATCAGAATGAGACAGGTTAGCAGCCGTCCTCGTCATGGCAAGAGGAGGCTAAGTTTAACGTTAAGCTGGGAACACGATGTCGTCACTCGCTTACATCCTTCCCACGTCAACACTGTAAAAGCACTACATATTAGCACCCGGGTACTAATTTTCCGATTTTGGCACTAATTTCCAGTGCTTTGGGAATAAGTGCTTTTATTCACACTCTAAATTAGTACCCCCAAGGTACTAATCCTCAAAGCACTAAATATTAGTGCGCATCTCTTTTTAAGTCCTATATATGCTCCAGATGCCCCTGTGTGGCGGTGCAACGGTTATCGCTGTGTATGTCGCCTTATTTGGTCCAAATTTGATCGACATTCTTGGCTTTTGCTTTTACCTCGAATCATGGGCTCCTATGCTCCCAGGCACATCTCACAGCCTTTCTTGCATCCAATCGACGAACTAGACCATTGCTCATCATAAAGCCTGCCTTGGGTTGAGCTGCCCGTGTGAGCACTCAGCTATGCGTCTCTGGCCGCTTCAGAATCCAGATACCTACCATCGTCACTCAGTGTCTTCGATCCAGGCTCAATTCCTACATTTCTCAGACTTGAGTCTACCTAGTGGCACTGCAACTGTGCTGGTTGGCTGATTTTCTGTTTCACAAACCCATCGGGATCTCAGCAGTCCCATAATCATATCCAAAAGTGCTGGAAGAGTATTTGCTGCCTGTTGTCCTCGATAATTGCCCAGGAGGATCGTTCTATCCACCTATTCCACCTGTCTTGAACCTGGTGGCCTGGACAAAAGAGGTGTGAAAGGTATCTTGCACGTTGACGCGAATTACGACGAGGCATATTCGTGGATCCGTCGTGCGCTTTGCAAGGCAAGGCCATCGAAAAAGTTTTCCTTTCTCCTTCCTTGAAAATGGCACATATCACCGCCCACCCGCCAACAGTTCGTGCGCTCCTCGAAATTCTGCGGATCATGTGCTCAGCTACAAGATTCTGCTTCCAAGGCCTAGAAGAAGAATACCGTCAAACATATCCATTCACTAAGCAGCTCCGGCCCTGGGATGTTTCTTGAGCTGGGCCAGTGATCACCCAACAAAACAAGTGTGATCTCCTCTGAGCTGGGACAACAGCATGACTTGGCAGAACAAACACACGTTCTGAATGTATTCCTTAAACCGCGCAAACCTCTTTTAAGATCTCACACCATTTAGAAAAATCCGCAGTCTCGCGAGGCTTTCTCCCGATATTCTGTATAAAATCTTCAGTTTTTTCGCAGGTCAAGTTCAAAATTACGTTGATGTATGTGCTTTGCAGATGCTAAATTATTGACACTATCACCATGTTGCCGCTTGAATCCCCGGGAGAATTATCATCAATTCATTCATGTTCTTTCGGACAACGAAATCAGGCGATAGTGTTCCTCAAACCTTCAGAGAAAGAGATGACACATGACGCAACAGATACATTAGAGCCAGCTGATGTTAAGAAAGTGAGTGCATTCAATCACTGTGCACAATCAGTGAATAACTTTCAAATAGCCGGCGCTGGTGGAAATTGAAGCTTGAGCCAGAACTTTGTGACATAGGACTACGCGATCCCGGATGCGTGCGACATCTCATCGTACATATATTACCTGTCTCTGGAATCTGGATAGGCACATTTTTCCTGCTGTACTCTTCACTGGCTCGTTCGCTGTGTAATTTGAAACTTAAAAGCCACGATTGCGAACGACAGCTTTCACTTGCCGCAAAATAATTCATCAATATGTCTTAAATACGTACAAGGATGATTTATACTCGCAAACTAAATTGAGGTCCTCTGGACTGAGCAACGTGCCACGACATTGACGATTTCGAAGATTATTTATGCTTGTTGATTCGTGATGTGTCACGCGTGATGCCACGCGTCTTGTCCTTCTCCACCGTCGTCTCTTCTTTTCTGCTGCTGTCCCGCCCGATTTTGGCCTTCATTGCTATCTCAAACCATAGTTCACATCTGACGACACGCCATACAACCACTTTTGTTGCTCCCCTATGTCAAATTGACCAATCAATGCCAAGATACGTGATTTTCGCATTATCCACCAACAAGGGCGTGCCTGGGCTCAGCATCTTCCTCAAAGCTGTCCAAAACGTCCCATTCTTCCTTCAATGGTCACCCTTTGTGCCCGCAAGCTGCGAATTGACTCGCACACGGAGCATCAGTGGGTGGGTGACAACTTGAGGGACTCCGGGGAGCCATGTGGGGGTCCCGTCACACACTGTTCTTTCTAGTATGGGCTCATACTCTGTCTAGTGCACTTCAAGACATTCTCATGGTCCTGGCGCTCAAATTCCACCGGAATATCTACCAAAGGCGCAGCTACAGATGAGTTTACACATCCTGATTGCGCCCAACACTACTACCCCCCATTTCGAACCCCTTATGAACACTTTACCATCAGTTTCCCGCACCCCATCCCTCTATTGGTTGACGAGGTCATAATACCCTCGAACAACTCCATAACTTCCGGTTTCGCACCAAAAAAAGGCAAGTTTGTCGCTCTAGACTGCAATATTCCGTCAGTTTTGTGACACCCTCCCACGTCACCCACACTGCTTCTGCTTTCGTATTTCGGGTAGGGAGGCCGCCTTACTGTTTTGAGCCAGTCACTAACTCTTAACTGTTCTTTCAACCGCAGTCAAAGTCGCTGGCAGTGGGGTGTTCCGAGTAGCCACTGGGTGCCATGTGGCAGCGTTCGCGACATAAGCAATTTTACTGTGATATTTGCCCCTAAAACTCTCATTCTTTTTTTTTTGACTAACGCTGAGACTCTCGTCAATAGCCTCAGCCCTACGTTCAATTCATGATTTACTGACTATAGCACAACCCCAAGGACCGAGACCAACTTGGAATTCTGGTACGTCTTCGCACTCACTGAGCCACTTCATACACCTTGTCTATTAGCACTGTGACACCGTGACTAGGCTCAGACCTACGTCGGTTAGATATTTACTGACCTTTGAAACGAAGCCCGCATTCACTGGAGACGCACACCAGGCCTATTATTTTTTACCTACCTGACTGTCTATTGGCGTTGAGACGCCGTGATTATTGACCGGGTACGTTAGTTAGATATTCCCTCTACTCGAGATACGCACACTTGGCCAATTTCTTTTTTTCTTTTTTTTTTGCCTTTCTGTTTTTCAGACTTCAGTTAGCTTGCGTGGTCTTTTCTCGTCATGTTCAGCTATTAATCTCCTCACGTGCACCGACTCTGACTTGAGCCGAGTCGTTCAACCTCACACTTCTTTCAACTGAACCCGATCCAACATCGAGACTGGTGAGTTTATAGTTGTATCACGCATCTGTACTGACTTTGTCGTGGGTCAAAAGTCGGGTCTTGCTCTATTCTTGTCTCAGATTGGTTCAAATTGAAGGCAATATCCACCGATTGAACCCCAAGTCTACGCATCTTTCAAGTCAAGACTGCGAGCAGCGAAGCCAATATGATACTTGCGGCAAGGACTCGAGTCCCATTCCGTACAGTAAGCCCGACACTTGAAATATTCCTACATCAACTGACTCGTTTCGTTCATTCGTTCAGCTTGCCATCGTACCTTCGAGATCTGGGAGAATTACCGCTCAAATTCCTCACACATACCCGCACCCTCAATAACGAGCCCAAAGGGCAACGTTGTTCTATTCTACAGTGTAAGTACGCGCAGCCCTTGGATTCCATTCGATTTCCAATTCACTTACTCTCACAGGTCGGCTTTTTGGCTCAGCGCAACGGTATATCTTCAATACTGCGCACTTGCGGCGCTCACTAATGAACTTTCGGCTCAGTGAACTCTCACGGAACCCCCGGAATACGCATTGACAGTACAGATCTGGACTTTGTCGTCTTGAATGAGATTCTAACAAGTAGTTCTTCCCTTGCCCACCAACTGCGCTGCATATCATCAACCTGAGGAATCGCTGGCAGGTGAGTTTAATTTTAACCCCATAATATTTGCCGTCAGCCATCCAGAACACTAATTATGAGAAATAGATGCACTCTGAATTCGGAACGGAAGACGCACAGGATCATGCCACATGTTCCGCCGTCTCGCCCCGTTGCCGGTGTCTTTCCTTCTCCGCCGAGGTTCTATGCTAACTGTGTGTGTATTTTCTAGTTGAAGATTTTACAGTCATTAGGTGTAATTCTTCATTGTTTAAGGACATGTGGATCAAGGTGAGCAGTGTGGCTTCATCACTGACAACACAGCAACGAATTATTCTCCGTGATTAACCAGCCAGCATGAATTGTTTGGTTTGCGAACTTGCGGTGCGTATTTTTCTTGTTGAGTATTGATTGCCCTTACACGTATCTGACACTCGTTATTTTACTTTTGAGGTTCAAATGGTCGGACAGCGTAGTGGATCATCGCCCTGAATGGTGAGCCCTTTCTAGGCATCTATGTACTGTAGTACCACGCTGTATGTAGTATACATGAATATATTCCATTTGGCCTGAACTATCGACCAGTGCACCAAAATTAAGGACCTGAAAGCCCTGGAAATCAGTGCCCTGAAGCGCTATAAATTAGTACCCTGAAGCACTAATTAATGGTGAAAAGCACTGGATATAAGTGAAAAAATGAGCACAAGTACTATATATTAGTGCTTTGAGGTACTATTATAGCACGGTTAGGTACTAATTTCCAGTACTTTTGGGTACTAATTTTTGGGGGTGGGCAGGTACTAATTTATAGTGCATCCCCTATCTGCAGTGAACAGCCAAAAATACGGAGTGTCGAGACTACTCGTGCACAGCAAGAGAGTGGGCAAGTCCAGAGAGAATGCAAGAGGGTCGAGGCGGACTTCGAGCAAAGCTCGGCAGGGTCTGCCGAGGTCAAGGTGTGTCCAGCTGCGCCAAGCAACCTCGGTGCACCCTTGGGTCGAGAGACCCTCAAAATGCAGTGTTTGAGAGGAGATCCTAGCAAAGGCAGATGCACTCCAAGTGCTACTGGGTCTTATTCCCGTACTTCCGTTCCAGTATCATGAGGGTAAATTCAACCGGCATTCTAAGTGAAAAGCAGAACATGGCTGTGTTCATGACCCAGCCTAGAATCACACCAGGTTTGTCCACATAAATTCGCATTTGACATCATCTTGTACAGTGAAAGCAGATGCAGACACCAAATGCTACCGGGTCTTATTTTCCTCAATGCAGCTACGCTATGTTGAGGAAAGAATCAGCCAATGTTTTGCATAAATAACACGGATGTCACTCCATCCAATGACCCAGCCTGGATTCAAACCAGTTGTCTGCTGTGAATCGTGGGACCTTAGGCATTACCGAACGCAGATGCACTCTGTGCGACCAGGCCTTGTTTACCCTGCCTCTGTCCTGGTGCAAGTGGGTGGGGAAAAAACCGAGTGAGCGGCATGAATGAAAAAGGTATATATCAGTCATGGATGATGCCCAGTGGAAATCCCGTATGCTCTAGTCTGGACTGCCCCAGAGTGCTGAAATCTGCTTACCTAAAGAGTGCCAGAAAAGAGCAGATGTCAGCAGAGGAATGAGCCTATAGCAGATGAGATTTGATCTAATTATGCTGTCGTCTGCTCAGTTCTGCTCACTTTATGCTCAGGCCTGCTGCCATCTGCTTAGATGTGCCCCACTGTATATTTTGCTTCCTCTGCTCATATTGATTGAGAAACCATATTATTCAACTAAGTACGACATGTCTACTACAGGTCACGATCACCGTCCCACCCAGCTGCACCTTTCAGAGGTTCCGCATCGTGCACAAAGTCAACAGTGTCTGCCTGTCAAAATAATTAGCATCGTGGGTGTCTTTCTATTTAGCAAAACTCACCGATATCATTGTGGAAGTGCGACTCGACGCTCTCGTCGCCTTCGGGCTTTGGACCGGTTGCACGCATCAAACAAACACAATAATATAATGCGCCGAGTTTTTGTTTTATCATAACATCCCATCCTTTGAGAACATTTTATTACTGAACTGTTTTCCCACTTTCCCCTTCTCACAGATCCATTTCTCAGCTGCGCATTCCAAGATTCACTCCTTACACCATCGAGCAAAGTTCATCATTATTTCGATATATATTTCCGGATCACACTCAGGATACCTCTTTTGAGCTTTTCAACATCTCCACGTATTCTCAGACTTACCTACTGTGATTCTACACAGACATTGATTTTTATTCACTACGTACCACCAACGCGACTGGTTTAACCACTTCGGGCATCTCGGACTACGCTGGGGATTGACCTCGAGGTGGATTGGGCACCCATCCTCGACGCTGTTGCGGGGCAGTGAGTCTCCCTGTCTCATCTTCGCGTTGTTCCCAGACTGCTGGAGTTGGGTAGACTTTAGCCGCGGTTTTCCACCCACGGACTCTCGTACTTACATCATTTTGATATTTGTTTGTTTGTGGATGATGGATCATCTCTCCTTTGTCTCATACTGCCACGTATACAACACTTTTCTGTGCATCTTCGACCGAATCCACCCTCAGTAGCGCCTGCTTAAGCTAAGTTTCCTATTTTATTCACTCTCCATTACAGTCTACGGCTAGTTTGATTATTCTTCAGCAGTCATTATATTACTTGCTGTACAACTCAGCACTGTTGCCTGCATGACCTGGACATCTCTTGGTCTACCTACGGACCAGCCTTCTCTTCCACACCGTGGAACGAGCCGTGATGGTGTGGATAGGGGCACCCACGAGAATCGGAGTCTAACCAAATTTGTAAATGACTTTGGGACGTCTGAGCAGAGGAAAGAATGGGGACCTACGTGAATCCAGCACTTGAGCAGACACCAGGCGCGAAACACGCAGGGATAATGTTGAGACACCTGATGGAGAGGTTATCCTTGGCCGATGGATTGAGGGTTATAGTTAGTATATGTCCATTACACTCGAAGGAAACTCACTGCGGCATCTGTGCCCTTGTGGTTGCAACGTTGACCTGTATGGGGATTAGCAAGATGGGAGCCACTGCCACTGCAAACGAACCTCGCGTGCCACGCAAGGGAGACACTGTGTTCCGACCTGCTGTAGACAGAGAATCTGTCTACCCCCGTAGACAAAGGGTAGACAGACCCTTTGCCTACCTGTGTCTACACCATGTAGACACAGTTGGTCTACATTTGTCTACACCGGTCCATGCATGTAGACCGACATAGACTGATGTCAGTGCACTTAGACCGATGTAGGCAAATGTGGGAAAGTCCTTATGACCTGACCTGCCCAGTCGAATAGCAAAATGGAGCCCAGATCTCAAGAGGTGTGTCTACATAGCCAATGGGTAGATGGACCGTGTCTACGCCACGTTGCTGGACATACACCAACGTCACGGCGTAAACATAGGTAGCCAGACGTAGCCGAAGACCAACACACATTGCCGCATGTAGATTAATGTACACCTGGGTGCATCTACATAGGGTCGGAACGCAGTGTATGCCGGCCAGACTGTTCCTTCCTACCTTCACAGCCAGGGATGGAAGATGCTACCTGCATGGTCAACCCTTATGAAGATCCACAAGTGTTGCCCAAATTAATGTAATACCTGATGTGAGATAATGTGGGCAGAGTTCCAGGACTTCAAATGGTTCTTCGCCCTTGACAAATCAAAATGTTTTGAAAACAGGCACCAACCCAGCTGGAAGACAGATTTGTATCCACTGGGGCGCACCCTCAGCCAGCTCATCTGCATTTTTGTCACCAGTGGAAATCCACCCTTGATCAGGAACACATGACCGATTCTGGATCCGCAGATGCTGGAGTGGTATATTGCAAACATGGCAGCTCAACAACCCCAGGAGGACTTTAATGCTGAAACAGTTCTAGCACAGCATGCCAATTGTCTCCAACTGACGGCCATCCAGCGGCAACAGTTAATGCAGCGAACAGAAACATGAGCTCCTGCATACAGCCACTTGTGGGAAGAGGAGGAGGAGGATGAAGAATGATTCACTCATAGGGATTGAGCATAATGAAAGAGTGCACAAATAGAAATGTAACCTAACCTACCTTACCTGGCTTCCAACAATGCAACACAATATATCAATGTTAGGTATCCAGCATAGCTGAGCCAGTCTCAGGTCGTGGGTGCCCTGGATGCCCACAGGCTGAGGTGAGTCAGGCAGCAGGAGCCTGAGGTGTGGCAGTTGTAGCATTGTGCTGGATATCTCCCTTACCTTTGTGATACAGTCAAACAATTCACCTCTCTTCAACAGCTCCTTAACACAATCTACAAAGTGTATAGAGCTACATCGAATTTGAGTGTCTTTGGTGATGGGAGTCCGGGACACCCTCTACTGGCAGTGGTTCATTTATGTCTTCTGTTGTGCTCCTCCATAGTCTAGTGCAGGTGGGTGAGCACCCCTACCCTAAGCAGCACAGCAGTGCGGATGAGTCATGTGTGGCATGGTATAACACAGTCTACAAAGTGTATAGAGCTACATCAAATTTGAGTGTCTTTGGTGACAGGAGTCCGGGATGCCCGCTACTGGCAGTGGTTCGTTTATGCCTACTGTAGTGCTCCTCCATAGTCTAGACACCCCTTACTGTGCCACACATGGCTCATGCACAATGCTGCACTGCTTAGGGTAGGAGTGCTCACCCACCTGCACCAGACATGGCTGTCCCAGTGATAAGCCAGAAAATGGAACACTAGTGAAATAGCGCAATTTTGTGATTTTGCTATGTTCCATGCACATCTAAGGGATAACATGAGTCCCAGATGGTTATCCAGAGGCTTAACCCACGAAGGATCATTGCAAATCCATCCAAAAGGATGACTGACCAGAAACACAAATACTGGTTTAGCTCCATAAACCAACAGATTAATTATACACTAGTCAATCTTCGAGATTAAGACTACAGTGGGGCCTACAAGGCAGGGAATATAAAATAACATCCACTCTGAGGGCTTGTACTAAAAGATGGCTACGTTAAACCATGGGTTTAACCATTTGTTGTGGAGACTTTGCGTAATTGACGCGACACGACAGATCATGTGATGATGACAGCTCAGTACGGATTAACCGGCAATGGTTAATCCGGTCACTTACTAAACCGATCAATGTTATCAATGCAAAACGGGGTTCTTAATTGAGATCAGTGTTTAATGTGATATAACTCAGCAACCACTTGGCGGATTAGGGAGGTCAGGGTCTCTATCGAAAGCTAGAGACCAGGGCTTTCAGAATCTGAAGGTCCTGTTCAGGGGACAACAAAGACATGTTTAAACTAATAATCCAAAGCTAGCATGCGGTGGATTAAAGGTTGATGCACAACAATTGGAAACAGAGGGGTAGATCAGTAGATCCTATATAAAATGCGGACAGGTGCATACCCGATTAGCTACCAGAAGTAACACATGTATACCCAGTAGTGTAATCACCATAGTGTAAGAGTTTTAGTGTACAGTATATAAGGAGGATGGGTTTGAGTGGCACAGTACTGAATTGGGTGTCCCTGCTGGAGTCAGTGCCTAAACGGTACTTGTCTCGTCTCAGGTCATTTGGTTCAGGACTTGTTGCATAAAACCAACACTCTCAGAGTTTATGTTTAGAGTCTCAAGTTGATAAAGAGTTATTGTTTGCCTTTGGATTAACGTCCACTGTTGGAATTGAGTTTGGGATTGTCGGAATATTGGTCTTGTCAGAGTTATTGGGATATTGGGATCGTCGGACTATTGGCTACCAGAACCAGTGTTGTTCTGTGTGCAAAGCTGAGAAGCTTGTATCTAAAACCACTTGTAGAAAAGAGCACTCTTACCCAAGAGTCTTAATTCTGCTAGTTTACGCACTTTGGGGAATACTCGGTTTAGAGTAATCAACAAAGCAACCGGCAACAGGAAAACTTAAACAGTGTTCCTTGGACCTTTTTAAAGTGTCCTAAAGACTTGTAACTCGTTGCATACCATCTAGATGTTCAACAAGGAGGAAAGGAGTTGGATTCAGTTGATATTTGTGGTCTAATACATTATTCTAAGGAATAAGTGTATTACTGCATTCTGTCTGTTGGGTTCAAGCTTACTAGTATACCTGTCGTAGATACTGAGCAACCCTTTCACTGGTGAGACGGCGCAACACTCAATGCCTGTCCTCTAGCTATTTTTGCGCTTATAAGCACATCATTAAGAGTGGCAAGATGGCTTCAGTGCTATACAAATATAACTGTATACCTGAACTCTGTTAGGTGATATAAAGGAGAGTCAGAGAGCTCCGACTGCTGACTGTAGTATTCAGAGCACGACCGTGGTGCTACTGCAGCGTGTTGTACTCTGAATACACTACCAAGGAGATATATCCATAAACAGCCTATAACCTTACAAGGGATATATTCCTATAAAAGCGACCCAAAGACAGCATAGATAAAGCCTAGAGACTTAACATGTTGCATGGTACATTGAACTGCGAAGGAGAGCAACCGCGGTATGACCATGGTGCCTCTCCACCAAAGACATAGTTGCGCATGAGGGATAAACTATGGAGGAAAGCAGCCGTGGCGTCCCATGGTTGTGTATAACTGACTGCAGTGTCTAATAATGGGTCACAGTCGACTATAAACCCATTGTTACTCTAAGACAGGGAACTGCTAAAGCGATCAGATGATCACATGGTGCCATGGTGCGATGCAACCTGTCAAACAAAGCCATACAAGTCCCAATCCAGGTTCTTAACAATCAGATTGAGGCACTCCGGTACTTTGCGGGCCACACACTGCCTGCAGTGTGGAAGGGGTGGATGCCCCACTCATCGCTTTCCCCCTTTCAGTCTTTTGTTGCATACCTTACGATCGATCAGTCTCCAGACTGCTTATTTGTATTGTATGCACAAATGTCATGAGGATGTCTTTCTCCCCCCAACCACAACTATCGACGCAACCAGTGACTTGAGTGCTCGACCATGAGCACATCGCCAGTGAACCCCAAGCATCTCTACATCAGTTTTCTTCCCTCATCAAGTTCTTACAAGCTGCACCCATACCCCACGCCTGCACGGCAACTTCCCCTATCAACACTTGATTCCTACTTCACACTTCCATGACTTTCCTGGGACCATCTCCGAACTTTCTGCTTCACCTGTGCACCCATTTCCTGGACTTCCAACCCACAATTCTGTCTACCAGCAGAGAACTTGCTACTGCGACAGCGGCTGGATTAACCAAAGACAAGCACAAGGAGAATTGTATTGAAAAGGCTGGGTTCAACCCCAGGCCAAGGCGGCATCGTACCGCGGGTGCGGCAGGCACCGCAGTATTGCAAATATACCAAATATAGACCACAGGGGTCAAAAGCGACAATCTCCTGGCTCCAAGACCATGCGGGATCGACAAAGAACCATGAGGGAACGAACCTACATGATCAAGCACCACATCTCAGTTACTATATCTAGTTTATCTCCTTTCGTTTGTACTAGTACTATAAAAGCAGCCTGTCACAGGGGGCAAGCAGCGTGGCTTATTTGTAAATAAGCCAGCGTTGCTTGTAGGCGGCTTATTGGTGGCTTATTTGTCGCTTATGCCGGGCTTATCGGATTAGACAGCAATAAGATTTGATCAGTCGATAAGGGTTGATAAGGGTCCTTCCTGATTGGGAATTGATGCCCAGTGAAAACCCCGGGTCGAGTCTCGACCTCGAGACTGTGATGCAGGATGGGGGTTGCACAGTATATTTATGTACAGTGTTTTCAAGGTTTCTTTTATTTTGATTGAAATGCCTCATGGTCAGGAGCGCGTTGTTCAGAGGCCCCATCGTGGCATTGTCGCGTGTAATTCCTATCAACTTACTTTCGCAATACCTCCTCCAATTGGTACATGCTTCCTGTTCTGCATTGTAAGTTACCTTGTCATATACATCACAAGCATTGGTGGTCTCTGGCGAGTCTCAGCTCATACAATTGCGCATGCACTCACATTTGCTATGCACACATTCACCCAATCCCCCAGAATGATGGATCCGGTGCTCTAAGTAAGGGCTTCCTTCGTCTGCTCTGATCTTGCTCAATCACCTCCTCCCAGTTCTCCTTGATCCATTCACGCATGGTGGGTAGAATATCCCCGGTACGTCGGGATTGTCTTTCCATATGTTCTTGCATTTTAAATCTGAAATACAGAGCATTATCGGCCCTTTGCCTAAATTTGCTGTCAACTCATCGTGAAGCCGAGGATGTTTGGTGAGTTTTTGACTGAATTAAATGTCAATAAACTTACTCACACTCACAGAGCCCTTGTTTAAATTGGTCGTGGTTGTAGAATGTGCGGAATTGAGGCCCATTCATTGTTTCCATTGGTCTGAGTCTCTTCCCAGGGCTTTCGGTGGCTTGCCGTAGCACTGAGGATTCATTGTATGTTTCGTCAAATTTAATCCACTTCCCCAGAGCCCCACTGGCTCATTCACCCACTGACCCTTTGCATACAACTGGATGGATGGTGGCTGGCTGGGATTCCTGGTAGAGCTTCGTCAACAGGATTGTAAGCACTAGATTGTGTCGTACTTAGCACAATATTATAAATTTTTTAATTGAAATGCGCGGAGGGAACAAAGAAAGCAATGGGAACAGTAAAAATTCTGTAACAATTGCATTATGTCGAAATAAAATATTCTGTCTCGAGAAACTCTTATAAATGTATTGCGGGACACGCAGTGAAGGTGTTAGACGATTTGGGTGAGAATTGAGGGAGGAGATAGCTTTTTGGTTGTTTCAATGCCAGAAAAACACTGATCGGGCCACTAAAAAGCTATCTTGTCTCTCAATTCTAGAATTGGATGAGTGCGTGCATAGCAAATGTGAGTGCATGCGCAATTGTATGAGCTGAGACTCGCCAGAGATCACCAATGCTTGTGATGTATATGACAAGGTAACTTACAATGCAGAACAGGAAGCATGTACCAATTGGAGGAGGTATTGCGAAGGTAAGTTGATAGGAATTACACGCGACAATGCCACGATGGGCCTCTGAACAACGCGCTCCTGACCATGAGGCATTTCAATCAAAATAAAAGAAACCTTGAAAACACTGTACATAAATATACTGTGCAACTCCCATCCTGCATCACAGTCTCGAGGTCGAGACTTGACCCGGGGTTTTTCACTGGGCATCAATTCCCAATCAGGAAGGACCCTTATCAACCCTTATCGACTGATCAAATCTTATTGCTGTCTAATCCGATAAGCCCGGCATAAGCGGCAAATAAGCCACCAATAAGCCGCCTACAAGCAACGCTGGCTTATTTACAAATAAGCCACGCTGTTTGCCCCCTGTGTGTAGAGCCTGCTTTCAGCCGGTTCATCGCACCGTCTATCGGTGTGGGTGTCCTCAGGCATATTTCGCGGAGATTTGAATACCATCTCTGTTTGTAACTTGTCTATATAAATTGAAGTTAGTTGTTGGCTCAAATTGTCAAGCAAAGGATTCATCAGTTAAGCTTCAAACGGTTAACCACCTGAGAATTGGTTGTGACTTGTCAGCTGCTTTGCCTTCACACTCATCAGGAGAGTCCTGTCATTAGCTGTTGGATCAATTAGTTGGATTTTGCAGTTAAGGCTTAAGCCATACTATTAAAGTGAAGGAAACATCCCTAAACGAGGACAGGTTTAGGTCTACTGTGTGGGAGAGTCCTGCAGTAAAGAGCATTGCCAAGGAAGAATCAGCTTGCCTCAATATAGCATTTGGAATAGCCATTTCTGGGGATATTTTGTGAACACCAAGTACAAACTCTGCCCTGAAGTGATAGAACTATCTTTGTAGCCACTACCTTCTTGTATCCATCTCATACAAATGTTCATCCTACGCCACAGGCAAGAGATAACTGTTGTTGTTAGCCCAGTGAAGTGCTGTGGGGACTTTGTTAGTGCCTCATAAGTACTTGTTTTGTTATTTACCTTACAATCCAACCTGCTGGTCACATACTACGGCCTGGACCCAAACTCACTAAGGATTGCGCTAGTCTTTTGGGAGTGATAAGATATTGTTTGTGTGGTTTTAGTGTTGTTTTCACAACATGCTATAACTAGCATATTCAAGACGTATATTAAGCGCACTGTTTCAACACCATAGAATCCAGGGCATTACATGCAACACTTCAACAGTCAACAGATCAGGTGATTTTTCAATGAGATTGTTGTAGTTCCCTAAAGGGTTAACCCTATCAGGAATGACATGAATGTCCTTGGACTAATTACCACTCCTTCTGCACACCATAGGTCTCCGGTGAACCCACAAGAACATCGCCGCGATAATATTGTTCCGGCTGGACTGATGGGAATCATGAGATCAACAAAATCCGAATCCAGCCATTTTTTTATACCAGACTCCTATAAAGAAGCTGTTGGGCTGGCCTCCAGGATGCAGGCAACACTTGAGAACAAGCACCCCAAGTTTGCGAACACAAAAATGAAGTTGCAAGCACACACCCAAAGTTGCGGGAACAGTTGCAAAGCTGTAGTTACTTGCAGGAAAAACAGCTGCAAAAAGATGCAAAAAACTGAGTAGTTTTTACACAATATATTGCCCATACATATACTGCGCAAAGAATATTTGATGACAACTGCGATCTGCAAACGGGGTTTTTGCATCCAAGTCAGCGCAGAGCCGTAAAAATGCTAACAACTTGTGTGGCCGAAAACATCTTTCATGTAGCTTGCAACCTACCTTTGAGCACAGCTTGGCTTGACTTGCATCTGTGCTGGGACTTCGTTGTAGGCACACCTAAAAAGGCAATATTCCTGCCTTGTTAAAAGGAATGTGGAAAGTAAAACTGTTTGCCGCACTTTTAGATTGTCAGAGAGTTCGTCATTCAGGTTGACAGTCAGTGAGGTAGAATGTATAGATTTAATCAAACCTTTCAGATTACAGCTGTTTGCATAATTGATGACAGTCGGCGAAAAAATAAACAAGAACAAACTTTTGATCCGCCATCTTGCCGAGCTCAGATCTCATTCATTTCTGGGCCGATTTACATGATTCTGGGCGCGTTCGAAAGCGGCGAAGTAGGTTTTCAAATGATACCATACTCGCGAGGTAAATAACAAAATTTCAGTGTTCCCAAATTCGCGCTGTGTGATTTACATCTGAACTCTGAATGGCCCGTCCTCGGTCGGTTTTGCTTCGATTTACTTTAATCCAAGTGATTATGGAAGCGGCAGACAAGGCAATCACATTTATGGAATAGAAATGTACAGCACACATGATATGCATGTGCCAGAATGGAATTATAGCTTCCTTGGTGCTAGGGTTCACCAGGGGTAGAGGTAAACCTTCAAAGGTCAGAGGTAAGGTACAAGGAGGTAGAGGTAGAGGTCAAGGCAAAGTTGTACCTCCCAATTCAAAATCAAGATTTCTGGGTCTGTACCCATTCTATGGTGGAGTACTAAGCTAGAGATTATGGTTTAATGTATAAAATTAGGTCTCAGAGGTCTATAGGACCTTTAAAAGAGAATACCTCTTAATTTACCTCCCAAGGTCAAGAGGTAAGGTCAAAGGGGGTAGAGGTAGAGGTTGGCCCATTTGTACCTCTACCTCTACCCCTGGTGAACCTTACTTGGTGCAATCCATTGACAAATGATTGTCTGGCAGTAGAAGCAAAATCTTATATATACCCAACCTGTGCCTTGAAATTACTTTTCAAACGAGCCTACTTTCATCAAAATCCAAGCAGTACTGACAGAACAGTGTGCAATTCAAGCTGCAGTTAAAAAAATACGGCGTGAATTTGGGAACACTGAAATTTTGTCACTTACCTCGCGAGTATGGTATCATTTGAAAGCCCTGCTTAGCCGCTTTCGAACGCGCCCGGAATCATGTAAATCGGCCCAGAAATGAGTGAGAAACCAGCACGGCAATCGGCCGCATCAAATATGTTCTTCTTTTTCTATTTTTAGCAACTGTCATCAATTGCGCAAACAGAAATTCTTCTGAAAGAGAAAGGTTGGTGGAATGTTAAACTTTCCGACTTGTTGAAAGGTGCGCGGAATGTTGCGAGGGAATTTTGCTATTGGTCCGGCATTTTCCCGACCAATAGCAAAATTCCCTCGCAATATTAATCCGCACTTTTAACAGGCCGGAAAGTTTGCCTTTTAGGTGTGTTTTCTCTTTCAGTGGAATTTCTGCGTTTCCAGTTGACCAGAAATCTGAGATTAAATCATTACTTTCTACCTCACTGACTGTCAACCTGAATGATGAACTCTCTGGCAATTTAAAAGTCCAGCAAATAGTTCTACTTTCCACATTCCGTTTAACAACAACAACAACAACAACCACCACAACCACCACCACCCCTGGTTTGTTGTGCTCATTCCAGCTGCCTCAAGCATTGGGCCCTCGATTGCTGCTGTCAGTTCACCAGCCCAGGACCGTCCATAGCTCTGGACAAGGTTTCAGCCCGCCACGATGATAATTGACTCCGTTCCACCATCACTGCGCATCTCCTCCTTTCATCCTTCCCAACAACGAGCAGATGCACCCTCGATCCTGCGCTGGAATCCCTGCACTGCTAAATTCCTTGCCATCTGCTTGCAGCAGCCTCCAGTCACCTCACATGCCGCTTGCGCCTGTTACCACCTTGGTGGGGAAGCAGCAGATTGGCATCGCACGCTCACGAGACAACTCGACCATGTGCAGAAACATCTCATCATGCTACACACACACATTCTCCACCTACTCCACTGCTGCACCTTCCTGCAACCTGCCACCCTTGTGTCTGTCCTCCACAATGTTGAGCGCACATCCAACCTGTGCCATAGTCTCAGCACTGCAGCTCCATCCCATAGTGTCAACACAGGGCCTCACTGCAGGGTTTCTGTGATGTGGGCAACTGGGTGATACAAGAGGATAGGTGAGAACACAGTCAATTAAGCACTGGAGAATAGACTAGAATAGTGTAAAGAATGTGTCTAGCTACTTAGGGTTTATATATAATGTAAGTACAGGAGTCAAGGGGTAAAGGAGCAACTGCGAGACATTGAGGGGTATGTTAAAGGTAAGGGGAAGGGTAAATGCAGGGGTAATCAGGGTAGTAGGGGTTTAGGGAGAGGAGGAAGGGGTAAGGTGAGACAAAGGAGTGTTGGAGGAGTGTCGGGGGGAGGGGATTGTTGGTAATAACCTGGGTTATTAAAGAGTAAGCCCAGGTTATTTGTGCAAATGGTCAGATTATTGGGGAAAGTTGGGGAGAGGTGAAATGGGGCAAATCATGACACATAGCCTTCCCATCGACTTCTCCTCCTCCTCGACCTTGCTTACGGCCAATTGAAGCTTGCGGTGCCTCCCTGCATCCCCTCGCCGACACCAGCAGATTTTTTCATTGGATGATTATGTCAGATGGTCATGTGGTTCTATGTATGCGGTCACGCCGGACACGACTCGGACCTCGTTTATTTATTAAGTAGGATTACTTAGTAACTCAAGGTCCACCATGGTCGGGTTAGCCCCTGTACCTCAGCTATATTTTAGCATAGGTGTGGTTCATCGAGTTTAAATATGATTTACTCAAGTCTAACGGGCACGCTATGTTGGTGACGCGAGAACTCTCGCACCCTCTCCATGCCGGGGTCTTACACCTCGGGCGTTGAATAGGAAGGCTGCCGTGTTTTTCCTGCTGTGCGCCCCATAGCATATGCAGCGTACCACCCTGCACGAGTGGAATTGATCCACCGATCGTCCGAGACATCTGGTGAGTAAAATGGCCAGGGGGAGAACAGGAGAGTCTTAGCTCTTCTCTCCCGCTGACTATTCACTGCTCGCCAGGTCCGTCTTTTCTTCTCTTTCCTGTCTTCTCTCACTCTAATATTTATTGCATGCTAGTGAATAAATTCTCTCACCCACCCTCCTCTCCCTAATACAGTATTTATATACTTGCATGTATTCTTTACCCGGTCGCGGTCGAATTTCATCCAGAGCCCGTTGCTGGCCGCACGACGCGGTTGTGTTCTCGCTACAACACACGTGCCCTCAATGCAAGCTGGTTAGATATAGTAACAACAGTAACAAGGCGGGAATATTGCCTTTTTAGGTGTGAGGGAATTATTGAAATTATGATGCTATTAATCACAACATTGATGGGAACTCAGTGTGCCGAAATCCGCCGAAATCCATAAACGGAAATTGGTCAATTCTTTGCTTTTCGGGGCTAGAGACCATCCAAATGACACAACAGCGGAGGATTCTCATATATTGAATGCCTTATTGAGGTGTTCATCCAAAAATAAACTCAGCATACCGAGATAAGACCAATGCCGAGTTCTCACGTCCCATAACACTGTTTCAACAGGTATGAGCCCGAGATTATCGATGCATGCTTCAAATGGGTTCTGATTTCAATTCCCAGCGTGAAATACATCATCCGAGCTTGCTGTGGACATCGAGGAATTCAATTCCAACCCCAGATCAATCGCGCTGATCGGCCCCAATAGCCGCGCTGCAGTGATATCAGCACTTTGGTTTAATCTCAGCCGCATATTTGCCAAAGGTTGGGATTAATCTCCGTCGCATTTTCGTATAGTTAACAGTACGGCTACATCTACATATAATCTCGTGTAATGTACCCTCATATTAAATCCCAATGGTTGACTTCCCATAAGCATAGATAATTTTTTCAGAATATATTCGCATTTCCGGCAGCGATGCCGAGGCACGTGTTAGGACCCCATCGGACTTGGATCTGAGTATTATCCGTTCGGACCCTCTTTCAAACCATTTTATATTTTAATCTGTACAGGGGGTCGGTACCCCCCGACAGATTATTCTAGCTACACATTACGCTGAATAAACACATTAGGCGACTCTTCGCTCGGGCTTTCGCCGAATTCGGTTGCATGTCACAAATGTCACAGACGTAACTCACTCTTCGCTGGCACTCTCTCTCAGACACCGTCCAAGACCTGACATGACGCCACCTTATGGATGCTCTCAAGAACCCCCTACTCCAATTACACTCCAATCTTGACCCACCAGGGCTGTTTTAATGACTTTGAGACCGATTCGATGCCGCCGCTGTGAATCGCTGGGACTTACCCAGATGCTTGCGTCCCAGTTGGTTCTTGGATTTCACATCGAAAGTCGCGACATTGAAGCCCATAGCTGTGATGTATGCCCGGTCATTTCGTGTTCGATGCAGTACCTGCCATGTGGTGGGTCCACGGGGGTTCCGTAGTAGTTGAGGCCGGCAGAGATACAGCCTGCTTGGTTGCCGCTGCTCTGTCCGCAGTCGATGGGCCTCAATTGCACCGAGAGAAATGATAGCCATAGCGGACCCTGCAAGCTGCTGTTCTTCGACCTCTTCCATTTCGATCTCCTCGAGCTGTTGAAGGCAGTAGAACATGTCGATATACATGGATGTTGCAGTGGGGACGCGTTGGTTGGAGCAGGGACGTGTTATATGGCGTTGTTTAGCAAAATCCGTCCGTGACGTGTAGCTCTGAAGAGTCTGAACCAACTCTGAACTCAAATATTGAAATAATCTTATGGGAATGACGCGGAATAGATTTATTTAGTCTTATGGGAAGTCAACCAATGTCTGCTCAGATTAGATCCTGCATTGATTAAATCCTGCATAGGCCTGAGATTAAACTGTTAAATCCAAGATTTTGTGTATGTACGATCAGCTGGATTAAATCCCGCGAGTGTGATCGGATTAAATACGAGTCTTGGTGTCAAAAATAAAATCTGGATAGGGGGAGAGATTATCCCCCGATCACGAATAGCGCAAGTGGTAGCCAGAAGATCCCATGCGCCAGATTAATTCTGCAGAGCTTCGACTCAGACATAATCTCAGCTCAAATTATGTAAACATTAGAAACATACCTGTGGTCGAAAATCCTGACGGTTCAGATTTGATTATGTGCGACTTCAGATTATTACTGACAGGATTAAATCTCCACAAGCCCCAGATTTTTCTGTACACGAACAAGTGTGAGATGGAATCCAGCAATAAAACTCATGCACACGCACCATAGGACTGTCCTTTGGCATCAATGTGTACCGTTCATTCAACATAGTCCAGGACAGGAGTTCCAAGACGCTGTAAAGTCATTTGGCCCAAAATTCTATAAAGATAAAGGAATGCCACCTTCGTTGGCAGTGGCTCCCCGCATTGAAACTTGAGGCTCGCGAGCAGCCATGAGGGGCCTTCGTGAATGATTAACCAGCTAGGCTGGTCAGGCTCTTTTATGACTGTGGGGAGGGCACCGACTCGGAGGATGGTGGAAGCAAGATGAAGGCAAGATGAAAGCGCAAGCAAAGGCACAACTAGAAAGATGGCATGAATCACGGTTATTCCCGGGCCGATTACGTGCTATTTGTGAACTCCGCCTAGTGCCTTTGTTGCCTTTCATCTCTCACTCGTCTAACACTTTACCTTCTCCACACCAGAGCAGCTACACCTGCCAGTACATCTTAAAAGCAACTTAAAAGCCTAATTAGCAGCAAATCACCAAGTCGCCAGCAAGCGGGATGAGCCACTCAGGGCCGGGTAGGTTGCCACTACTGTTGACGTTCAGTGGCAACATCCACCTTCATGGTATCTCAATTATACAAAATTCCTTCACTTTTGTTATCATCCACTGACGACTGCATTGCAGTGCTCACACCAATACCTCTGGGGCGTATCAATCTTTGATAGTGCACCCTAAAGAACCATGGTGGGTCTACCTGTTCTTGTACCTGCCACTGTATCTTTCCAAGATCTTGTCTTGTCTTACATTTCAATAGAAGATCAGATTTCGCTGGCATCAGTTTCACCAGTGACTCCGAAGGTGTTTAACTGACGCCTTTCCCGCTGCAGATATAGTCTGGGGCAAGAGAGACTTGTTTCTAGATTTAATTCGTTACAGATAGCCAAGATTTATTGCGAGGTTTGCCCCTCAGATTTAATCCGAGTAGGATCATTTTTGACTCCGCTGGTTGCAGATATAATCTGGGTCAACATTTATTCAGAAGTGCGTTGCTTAGATTCAATCCCAGAAGATTTTATCTGATCGGACTGGCTGCAGATTTAATCTGGCCAAGATTTACTGAGAGCTACATTGCTAAGATTCAATCTGAGTAGGATTTAATTTGACTGAACTCGTTGCAGATTTAATTTGGACGACAATTTATGGGAGGAAGATTTTCGCCAGGATTTTATTGCAAGTCGGATTTAATCTACGTAGAGCCTAGATTACCTTGTTAGCCTGTATTCCTTAGCTCTGCAAAAATGCGGCGAGGATTAATCTTGAAATGCCGGAAAATTGCGACCAGGATTAATCTCAAGGGTTGAGTATGTTGCGCGCTGATGGTAGGCCCGAACCAAACATCACGTTGACTGGGCACTGAATTACTTTTGATCTTCTTACGAAATATTGAGCTACACCAGTTTGCCGCGGTGAATGAAGTTGGCCACTGATTCACGGAATACTTCGGACCGGATGAACAGTAACTCAGAACTGATAGACACACCGTGGGACACACTCTCACTCGCTGGCCGCCACGGAGATGACGCCCCTGCTACCCAACGCCGCGCTGTCCGCCGCCTGGAACCAGCACCTCAAGCGCAAGGGCCTCTTCAGCCGGTACCGCCGCATCCTGCTCGCGACGTTCCTGCTCCCCACGACATTTGTATTTGTACGTTGCTCGTGCTCGCCCAACTGCCGTTCATCGAGTCCGGCTGACAGTTAGGGTATGATGCATGTAGACAGCGACGCCGCAGCTATACGCCTACCACATATTCAACTGCCAGGAGTACTACGACGATCCGGCGCACCCGGCGTACAACAGCCCGGCGAGCGGCGACGCGTGCGCGATGACAGCGATCGACTCGCGCACGGCGAAGGATATTACCTTCGTGATTATGCTCACGAAGGTGCATGGATCTGTCATCTTTATTTTTCCTTACCACCCATATACTTACAATGGAAACCACCGGTTTTTTGGGGGGGATTTCCATGGTAAAGCGGGATTTTTTTTTTCGATTTTGAGGCCTATTAGATTGTTTCTAATGGTCTATGTGAAAGGGTTTATCTCAACTCCCCCAGGAAATCTCACAAGCAAAAGACGATCTCAGATCAAAGGGCTCGCATTGGACTAGATATCATAATACATTTCATCCTCTGTATTTAACTTGGGTTTGGGCTCCGCGCGGCGGGTAACGGTCTTCCGTGGCTGAACAAATCCCTTGTACACGATATTGAGGTGGGCTCTAAGGCCCGGAGGGGCCGCGAACGGCAATTCGTTGAGCAGCGTCGTCGCTCGCTCGGCCCACGATTTCAGTTCGCTGAGATCCCGCCTCGCGTGAATCCCAGCAACAGGTTTCACCGCATTCTGGATCTCAATGGCGTTCTTCAAAGTGCGTCTAATCGGGAGGTCAATACCGAGATTCTGACATGATAATAACGGCTCGCTCACTGAGTGTGGGTAAGTTTCTGATCGAGTTTTTCCATGACCTCGTGTTCTGCCGCACGCAGGTCTTTCCTGATCTGCTTGGCCTCTTTCTGCGCCTGAATGTGAACGATGTCGAGACAGAGAAGAAGATGGGGAAGCGGCCCTAGGAAATAGATGCGGTATAATCGATGCGCCCGGTCCATGGTTGCAGATTCGTCTCTGCATTCCGCGAAGAACTCGGAGAGCCCTGCAGCCAAGCTAGACTTGCCAGTGGCCCGCTTGCGGTGTTCAACTCGGCGGTGTGTGCGCAAGATGACCTTCCGTAGCGTGGCAGCAGCTGCTAATTCTTCCTTTGAACGAGCTACTGGCTCCGGGACCGACGGCAGGACAGGAACATCTTCGGGCAGACGCTGGTCGGCAACTGCATCACCATCGTCGTGCACGTCGTCAACACCCTGCTGCGTCTCCGTCTGAAGTGCATCAGTTGGCTCGTCTGCGTAAGATGACGAGCTCGTCAGCACCGCCAATGAAGAAGCGCCAAGAAGTCGAGGGATATCCTCAATATTTGTGTACCGAATTTGGCGCACGCCACAAATTGCACAGAGCGGCGATCGTGAGATATGGAGTAACTGGACCATTTCGTCAAGCGAGGATCCCTCGGTGGAGGACCTGATGAGGCTTGTCAAACTGTCTGCATAGACGTATCTAGAATGAAGTATGAGTTGGAATTAGACTTGTCGCAGCATGCTTACTTGGTGCATAAGGTAAACCGATGGTCGGGAACTTTCCGGCGCAGTGAGGTGATTGAATTCAACACATACTCTGTCAACCAATCGTTTCTGAAGTTGTACGCAACTAAGGTTATGTCAGTCGCGGATTGTCCGAGCTTAGTATACTCATCGCACGCACGAAGACAGAGACATCTGCAACTGTAGGGAACGGTGGGCCAGCTTTCATTCGGTTATGGACGGACACTCACATTCTAGCCAAGAATACATCCCGGATCATGTAGCCCAGAGTTGCATCTGCGAGGTTCATGCCCTCGCAAAGAAGATGGCCTACATCGAGTCCGGAATAGACAAGTTCCAACAACGCCCATAGAGACTCAGCGAACAACCAGAAGGTGTCTGTGTCCCTAGCCGGTCCGTTTCCTTCGCCCGCGCTAACTCTTTTGCCCAGCCAGCTTAATGGGAGAGTTATATCATGGACCGGCCCAAAGCGCAGGCAATCGGCAACAACAAGCCTCGCACAAAGATACTCCGCAACATCACAAAGTACCTCCACATGGATACTCCGTCTAGAAGTGATGATGTGGCTAACATATACTACTTTAGCGCAGAACAGTAACAATAAAACATGACTCACTGGAGGAACGTAACGCCGGCGGCTAGACACCATGAGTGCTGATTATCCAACGCAAAAAGAAAATCGCCAACGACATATCGTCCCTCTGGAGGTCGTCGATAGATCAGCGGCTTCCTCGGGTTCACCATAAACGGAACACGAGTGAGATACGACATGGCGTGTTTTCCGGCGAGTTGGAATCCAAGGTGCGCAAGTTGAACCACGTGCGTCAAGAATTCCAACTCGGGGACGAATTCGAGCGTGTAGGCCAGCTCCGGATCCATTGTTTCGCGATTTGCAGCCCTGTATCGGCCTCTGGAATCAGGCTAAGATCCAGGCTAGATGCCGGCCCCAGTTGGTAGGATGGTGGATTCAGCACAGCGTAAAGTCGTGAAATCCAATATCTGAGGATGACGTCAGCGAATTGTTTCAGCGTGAACTTAAAAGGTGGCTTATACCTCCGTTCGAATCATCGGCGTCGATGTTGTGAAGGGTCTGGTATATTAGCATCTGCTGCAGGAGTATTCTCACTCGGAGAGTGTACTCTTGAGAACTGAACGACGACGCCAGAATGTGCTCTTGAGGGCAATTGTCGCGGTTACACTGGCCGTTGAAGATAGCAAAAGTAAACAAGGGCCTCGAAATGCCCTTGTAATTCGCATATTCTGTTCTCCGCCTGTACTCTTTCCGCAGGCGACCGCTGAGCGATCGGCGGAAGATGGCTCGCAGTTCTGACCCGGTGAGAAGAATGTTTCCTTCTGAAGGACGGTTGGGGTGGGCGCGGTATAGAAATGTTCCTTGCGGGATTGAATAATTGTTTTTACCTTCCCTCTTATATCCGAAAAGTTTTTCGGCCGCAGAGGAGCTGCAAGGGTCGACATTGAACGCAAAATGGTGGAGAAGCTTAACGTAGGCGTGGAAGACTTGGAGGCTTCTGCCACCGCATCAACCGGATGAGCCTGTATCTCGGGAGAGTTGACGAAGTAATGGTCGAGGCATAACAAAGTCACTGCTTTGTTAGTGCTTTCAGACGCGACGAGGAGCTTGTAGACTTCTCGACTAGCGATGGCTCGGAACATCGAAATCTGGGTGCAATAAGTATCGGCGTTTAAATTTTGCAACTAAAAGGCGATGCGAACGAACCTCATCGTTGGTGCTTCGCGATACAAGTGACACGTCGATTTGAGCCGCCAAATCCAAAAGACGGGAGACGAGACTATCTGCGTGTGCGGCACGACTGCAAACGAAAGTTTCTCCCAAAGCCCCTGAAGTACACACTCGCTGGCTCGAGCAGTATTTTGATCCTTGAGGAACAATTGAATGGCCCTGGGGGTCCGACCCTCCTCGAGATGGACTTCCGCTGCGTCGGAGAATTTACTGAGCCATTCAAGGAAATTCGCACGCTCATGGTTCAGACCACGATCTTCGAGATACGCCAAAGCTTCCTCGTGACCATCAAAAAGCCTGCCTGCCTTCCTTTAAAAAGGAACGGATGTTAATGAAACTGATGCTACAAAGCCGAGAAGACCTTACTCGAACTGTCCTTTTTTGAAGTACAAAAGGCGCGCAACACTGATCACCCGCTGGGAGACGTTAGGGTTTATATCCCGGTCGTAGTTCTTCACAGTGGCGACGGCCTGGTCAATCTTCCCCATGTCCCGATAGAGTTCGGCAACCCTGCTGAAATATTTTGCGTGGTTGTAAGCATCTATAGCCTGGTTGAAATCCCCGGCGTCTTCGAAACATTCGCCGGCTCTGCGAAAATAAATCTCTGCCGCATTCTTGGCGCGCTCATTCCTGGCGCAACCCAAGAAAGTCGCAGCTACTTGCAGGAACGCCGTCCTTCGGGCCGCAATTTCGTGGCGGTGGTTCTGCGGCATTCCGCTAGCCTCTTCACGAAGATGATACGCATGAGAAACAGCTGCTTCGTGAGGCATATAGGCACGTTCGTAGCATAGCTTGGCCTGTGAGAACCGCTTTCTGTCGAATAATTTTCGTCCTTGTTCTTGCCACTCTGCCGCTGGCAGAGACGCAAGAGAAACGTTCAGCATTGTAAAAATTACTAGGCCGTTACGTACGCGTTGAGGATATAGCAAAGCGCGGGGTATCCGTGCCTAGCACAGAGTTTTGCACCTGGTCTTTGCTCTTCCACAGCATCTGTTAAGTATAGTTAGTGTTTGAACATGGAGAATGTCTAGCCACTGACCCGCATCGGCTCGCCCTTGGTAGAACAGTCGGCAATCCAGATATTGTTCCGAGCTCGCGTGATTGCGACGTACAGGAATTTAAGCTACACCGAAGATAGGTAAATTAAGTTCTTGGCTCTGAGTGTATGCAAGTCACCTCAGTGCACACGCTGGCGTGGCGCATTTTGTCGAAAATGGGTGCAGACGGCGTGCCATCGTTGGTTCGTTTGTCCATGACATTCAACACGACGCGCCATTGGGCCTCAGCAACACCGGAGTCTTCGAAGAAGTTGTAGATAAAAACCTGGAAAGGTTTATCAATCTTTCGGCGGCGGTCAGCTCACTGGCAAGTCAATACGGACATCGTTGAACTCGAGTCCCTTGCTCTCGTATAGGGTCCTAAAAAGAGTAAGCAAAAGCATCTAAAATCGACAAATATCTATTCACATTATTAGTCCGATATCTCCCACCTGCCTTCGCAAATTTTCTTTGGCCGTGTCATTGCGCACAAGAATGCCTTCAAAGACGGTGAAATCACGGCTTTAGGTCGAAAAAATTCAACGCACATTGTTGGGCACCCAACTCGATGTAGCCGCTTCTATGGTTGAAAATCGTCAATCAAGTCTAAAATGGCAGAATATGAGCAAACCAAGAACGTACGATGATTGATTCCCAAAGAGAAACCGTTTGGACTGGACATTTTCGGAGTCCCAATTCATGAAGAAGATAGGCCGCAACCCGTCAACAGTCCCTCTTTCCCGGTCAAGACTATCAATGGCATCGGGCCAGAGCTTGGTTATGACCTCTATAATGGAATGTGCACAATTTATAATACCGGTGTGCGATCGGTAGTTCACCGTGAGTTGAAAAGGGCGCGGAGGGGTGACCGGTTGAAAACTGAGTTCTGGGTGTTTCTTTCGCCGCCGTTCCTGAGTAAAATTAGTAAGAAAACCCGGAATTAGAAACACGTTGTAACGAACTTCAACCCGGTGCAAGAAAGCTTTCAGCTCATTGAAACGGAACGAACTGCCGACGGATATAGTCTGGGCTGTGTCTCCCGCCCAAAAAGACCGTTCGGGTTTTGACAAATGGAACGAAGGACTGTCGACATGTTACTCGACGGATATTCTCCATAGATAAATTAACTTGCGTAGTGTGTCAACGAGAAGATTATCCTGAGTTTCGTCCACATATCTTCGACAATAATTATATTGGTATCCGGAGGGGAAGAGGAACAACTTACAAATAATCCACCTTCTTACCAGGCACACCGTGGTCTTGGAAGAATTTGATGATTTCATGTGATCTACAATTTTGTTAATCGCGCCACAAGATTGAACGAGTTGCTATTACCGATCCGCTGGATCAGCATCGCCTTGACGTCGTTTCTGGCTTGAATACTTCTCGAAGAGATCATAAATTCGTTCACGCTGATCCCCGAACGTGGATTGTCCTCGTACACCAAGGTTCAAATAAACCTCACGATCCAGGCAGTACGTTTTGCTGGCGAGGGCCTTTTCTGAACCCATAATCACCCCTGGTTGACGGATTAGTATCGAATATGGAAAGGAATCAAAGGCACGCGAACTTACCCATAAACTCAGAGAACACCATGGATGGTTCTTCGTGGATGTTCAAACTCCGGAAGGAGAAATAAACAAAACATACCAAAGCCCTTGCACGCAGAATATGAAAAATGTGGCCAATATTCCCTGCGGAACTTGGCGTAAGTTAATCGGGTTGTTCCGCCCATGTCCGCGCGGTAACCACTGTTTTGCATGTCGTGTTCAATCATTGTGCAAAGCTGAAACCGGCGCTATGAGCACTACCGTACTGAAAGGAATAAAACCAACCTGGTCAAAAGAAACAAATAACGGAAGTCCGTGTCCTGCAAATCGCTATACTTCTTCGGCAAATCAGTTCTCCAATCGCTTTCCTCGACATCTACTAATGCTCTGTCGGCCCTTCTGGCGGCTTTGAAATTTTCAGAGATGGCTGAAGGCTGGTACCCTCCGAGGAGCTTCGCAAAATACTCCCTGACTTTGTCCGCGAGCATGCGAGACTGAGTCACAAACAGTTGTCGACTCTTTCGGGTCTCTGGAGTCGACAGCTCAGAACTGGCCTCAATCAACAACATTTTGTATAACATGCTCGTGGTCTTCCTGCGGAGCGCATCGGATTGGATTATTTTCAAATAATTATTGACAAGAAAACGTACCCCGTTCCGCTCCGCCCGAGTACATAGCACGAATTTGGATGCTCGATTATCTCCAATTCCTTGGGACTGCGAAATCATGGCGATACCGGGGGTACGAGTCCGGAAGGCGTACGAGATTTCGAGGACAAAGGCAACATCGAGGTCGCGATGATGCTATCAAGCAGGGCTGGCGAACATCAAATAAAGTTTTGTTTAAGTTTCAGAGTAACATGCCTGCGAAAAATGGACAGATTTCCTTCGTAATTTCAGTAGGGAATCTTCTGCCATTTATATGGACTCACAACAGAAGCGATTGGATCTGCAGAGATGTCTTGAAAAACGGGCGCATAACGTAGTCACTGGTCGGACGCACCTGCTCCGCATCGTCCGAGGGTAAGTCAGGGACGCTCCCGGGATTGAAGCGCGCATCTTCCTGTGTAGGAAACGCAACAGGGACAAATATGCATCCCTCCGTGTTCTGACGTTGTATGCATCTAAGGGATGGATTTATATGATGCAATGCCGGTACTACAGAGCGGGCCACTGACCTCTCCTTGTATTCCTCGCCTTTCTTCCCCAATTCGCGACCCATGGAGTCCCAGAAGGATCCGCGACTGAGTTGCGCTTTCTCGTAGATTCCAAAAACTTTGAGTGCTGCTTGAAGTTCAGTACGAGACATGTACTAATCCCAAAGATCAGTTACCTTGTTGCTCGGTCTACGGTAAATCTCAACAATGCGCTCGAGATGAGGTAGAGAAATGCGCACCTTGGTGCCATACACAGGTACGCAGTCGACTTGATACTAAACGAAAGTTCAACCGTTTGTCAACAAGACCAAAGTGACGAACCACTAGGCGCAAGTCCTCAGACACCTTTGCTTCGTAGATGGGAATTTCAACATTGGAGCCGTTGAGTTGGCTGTAGTTCTCCGGAGAGAAGTCACCATTTGAAAGTTCCCTACGCAGTTCAAGTTATCCGCAATCCTTGTGACGACGGCGGCGAAATATCCAAACCTCATCTTTTGACGACAAGAATGAATGTCCTGCGATCACGCCGGCTGTATTCGCGCAAATCGCGCTCAGCGCGGGGCGCAATGTTGATGGACCAGTCCCCGAATCCGGTTGCCCTTCTCCGATAAAGGGTAGAACTGCAGTGTTGAAGTATGAAGTACCCAACATAGATACCGACAGAAACACGAACAATTTAATTGGTTGAACGGCAGGGTAAGACGCGGCCGAAGCAGAATCGTTCGGCTGAGGGTTCTGAGGGCCGTCACCCGATCCTGCACCTGCGCCTCCCAGTCTGAAGATTCTTCCCAGATTCGGCAGGCACACTGGCTCTGTGGGGATGCAAGTGGCTTTAACCGAGGCGCAACGGCAGGAAGTCGCAAGGACTCGAGGTACGCCTAATCTAAATGCTTAGCAAACGGGATTTGACATGGTGGCTGCCGACCTTCAGAATGGACCTTTGCGTGGCTAGCAGGAGCTCAATGCATTGTCCGATCTCTTCCCGCGTTTCGGGAACCGATATCTTGAGGCGGTCGAACGGCGCAGAGTCCAATTTGTCTTCGGCTGCGACACGCCGCGCCATCTTTGCCTTCCTCTGGTTGGCAGGTTTCTTCTTGAGGCCAGACGACTCTTGTTCAGGTTCCAGTCCATCTGCGACCTGTCTGGAAGTGATGGCGCCGAGAACTTCCGGTGCCTCCTTCACAAGCTGCTGATGGTTTTCATGCAACGCAGGCACCTTCTGTGCAAGAGAAAGAAAAGGAGAGTTGGGACAATATTTTGGAAGCCAGAGACCCGGCGAACGCTTCCGATGAGGTTGGGAATTGACTCATAACCAACTCATCATCCAGACCTGTCTAAAGTTGAGTTCGCTGCCCCAAATGGGATTAAGAAAGGACTTGCCTAAAAGCACAAGCCGCACGACAGCAGGTCGCTCATGCAGAATAATATCGTCTAAAATACGGCCAACGTTGGCTGCGTTGATGATCCCTTGCAATTCAAACACGGCGTTTTCAACCGCTTCGATGGAGGTCAGGGTAGAGACATCAAACATATCGCTGCGGTACGACGCTTTGCGGGGAGGAGGCATGGTGGGAGGCAAGAAGGACGCTACGGAAGAACACCCTATTCTTAACAAAGGGAACGTGTTTCCTGGCTTGCGCCAATGTCTCGGACCTGCAGGTCAGCGGGACGCTCAACCTCATCGTCACGACATGGGAGATCAAGAACTGGGCCTGCGCACGGCGATCATCAATCAGACGTTCTGGCCCGCGTTGAGGAATTTGGCGCAAATATATGCTAGTGCATCCCGCATCCTCCGCGAGCTCATCGAATCTTAATAATCTGACTCGCGTCGCGGAAATCAGACCTGGTCGGAGGTCGGCTCGCGATAACGATCATGCAGAGCACGCAGCTCATCACGATCCTGGGCGACGGCGCGGGGTATCTGCTCCCCGTGAACTTGTACATGGCGGAGGTCGTCGAGCCGAGCGAACCGTTGCGTTTGGAGTGTTGGCGGGGATAGCCATGTTGGGCGTGGCGAATTGTGCGTTTCAACGTAATGAATCCTGTGCGTATCGTTCTGTCCATCTGATTTCTCTAACAACGCAGGATACATCTGCGGCGGCCTGAGTAACGACCTCATCGGCCTCTCCGCCCCCTTCCAAATCACCTTCTGCCTTCTTGTCGGCTCGACGTTCTTCACCGGCCTCTGCCTGTCTTACATCTCGCTTGGCGGGTTTCCAGTCAAGTCGTATGGCGGTCCGGATGCACTTTTATTCGGCCGCAAGATAAAGAGCCGATTTCGGCCATCCCGCAAGATAGAGAGGTGATTTGATGGTATCGCTGCAAGATTGACCGCTGATAATCAAGCCGTTTGTCTTGCGGGGAAATCACTGATTCCCGCAAGATATATATAGGTATGTCCCGCAAGATACAACGCGTCGCCCGCAAGATACAGAATTTCCCGCACGATAAAGTCGTCCGAAAAAAAGTTGGTCCAAAATTTCTGGAATAAATTAGGTATTTCCCTAGGGCCTATCCACCGTTGTTTTCATGGCGTGCAAGTGGAGAAAGGCACAGCTGTGTGAGGTTGAAAATCGGAAATTGGTCTTTGTTGCAAAATTGTTTGAGGTTCCTCCTGCCATTCCCGTCCTTAGACCTCTCAAAAGTTGTTCCAGATCCTGCTAGAGCACTTCAAATCCAGGCGGTCATCATCCGAATATCATATATTGATCCAATTGATGGAAAACTGTGAAGCTGAGTTAACCAGAGTCTAGGTGCAATGATTGCACATTGGTACTCTGAGAACCTATTGAACCCATGAAGTAAATGAAAACATGCCATCCTAAAATCTCTCGCATCGTTCAATATGGCCGAGATGGCCGAGCAGGACAGAACTGAACCAATTCTTAAACGCACTGATTCAGAAAATCGGAATCAATCTCTTTCAGTAACTGCGAAAGATGGCCTTCCATTTGTGGGACTCTGGTGCTGTCACCTTGGTGATCAAACTGGTTAGTGTTTGTAGTCGCTGATTTCCTCGCTTGTTGCTCATTCTACCCTTATGCAGTCGAATCAATTGCTGTGTATTGGTACTCACATCGTCAGGTATCAGCTGTCACAAATGTGTAGATTCAATTACAAAGAGATATAAGAGTTGTAATGACTGTCTACACGTATTCAGTGTCAACTCCAATGCATCCAATTGCAAGGAAGCCAGTTGAACTACATGCCTACTTTACAATTAACCAAGGTATTCACGTTTGACTCATGCAGGGTTGTGAGGATGGTCAGTGATGGTAATCGGACTTTGAACACAGTCCACAAGGGTGAATTATTGCAAAGTCCAACTCAAGCTTCTTGAAATACAGTATTTCAGTGGTTTCCCTACTGTTTAATTGGTATGCCACTCTGAATCCCACAACACTGTGCCACACTCCTGGTGAACAGGCACTAGGGAATTACCCAAATTATTCCAGGAATTTTGGAACAATTTTTTTTCAGATGACTTTATCTTGCGAGAAATTCTGTATCTTGCGGGACATACCTATATATATCTTGCGGGAATCAGTGATTTCCCCGCAAGACAAACGGCTTGATTATCAGCGGTCAATCTTGCGGCGATACCATCAAATCACCTCTCTATCTTGCGGGATGGCCGAAATCGGCTCTTTATCTTGCGGCCGAATAAAAGTGCATCCGGACCGCCATAAAGTCGGACCCCGACGCCCCCCTCCGAGAATTCAACCACCGAAGAGCCGAAGAAGCCGGAGTCTGTTTTTTTGCCATCCGCACATCTTCCTTCCGGCGAAGTACGCGGGCGGGAACGGGAACGGGAGGCTCTTCGGCCTGCCGCTGCTTGGTTTGGTGTCTTTTGGCCCGTAATGGCGACTGCATATATGGTCAGTTTTATGGCTATTTTACTTCAATGCTCTTCATTTTTTTTTGAAATCGTCTCGTGAATTTTCATTGATGGGAGTATTTGACAAGCAGTGCGGTGTCAATTTTTGTGAGGGGGAATGACAGATGGCGATGAACCTTCTCCATTCGAACCACCACCTGCACTCCGGCAATCCTTGACTGCCAACCACCAAACTCACCAGTTGCCAACACATTCTTGCATTATACCTCCAGCCGCCGATGCTCCAACTCACCGCGAACGGATTCAAACCGGGGTGCAACGGAGACGGATTTCTGTGCGTACGCTTCCGCCTTCTATCTTCAACCTTCAACCCAACCCGCTTCTTAAAATTAGCTCTCATTCATTAATACATTCACACTCACCGATTACCACTGATACAACACCGCAGGATGGCGGCCAACGCCCTCTCGCGCGCCGCCTTCCTCACGCTCGCATTCCCACGGCTCATCGCGTGGGGGCGGAAGGTGTTCACCCAGCGCAGACACGGCGCTTGTCGATGTATTGCCCGTGGCGGAGAGCGTGGGCGATCCTGTACCCCCAGCAGAGAGCGAAGGCACGAGGTACACCACGGACCCGAGCGCGTTCGATCCGTCTGCCACCTCCGGCGAGCGGGAGAACGGGAGCGTACACAAGAGCCAGGGAGTTAATCCACCAGAGAGGATACCCACGGCAGATAAGAACGACTTGAAATTTTGCATTTCAGAATGATAATCGATGGGTTCCTGGTCGCCCTACTCGTCTGCTCCACCAGCCCCGCGCACGTATGGGCCGGGGCCCTGATGCTGCCACTCGCCTCACGGCGCCAGCGTGCAAGGGCGTGCTGCTCAATATGGTGCCTGCGGCACGGAAGAGCGACGCGCTGTCTGCTATTGCACTCGTTGAGGTGCGCTTTTTTATTTTGTGTTTCTTCGCATTTCTGTTTTCTCCGCCCCACCCCCTCCCCATGTTTAATCCCCTCCTCGAGTATGAATTATCGAACACGTCTACTAATTATAACGCTGACAGACCACAGCCATGATCCTCACCGTCTCCCTCTACGGCGAGCTCTTCGCCCTCCCGTCCGATCTCGGGCACCCGAATCTCGCGTTCCTATTCAACGCGCTGACGGCGTTGTTGAGCGCGGGTGTGTTGTTTGTGGTGGGTTTCCGAGGGGGGCGCTTGCCAGTGCTGAGGGGTAGCGTGTTAGGATAGTATGTAAATTTATGGAGATAAAGCGTTGAGGGACGTGAGTCTGGCCATAGGATTTTATTGAGTTATTCGCCTCACTGGTTCTTGAATACCCGAGAAATGCGGGGCTTAACCTTTTCTGTAAGTACTAGTGTTGGAACACCCAGATTAATCGCTGGTGGTGCGCAGCGGCCTAGCTAGCACTCGATAGCTATTGACGCAGACGACGGAATATTTTCAACGCAAGTAATCTAGTTCCGTGGGTACCCGTCTTCCAATGTACTCTCGTCTACCTCCTTGTAAAATTATTAAAGTCTCTCCAGTCTTTTTAATCCACACAATCAAGCCAGCTTACATGGATCGACTCCCAAATCGCCTTGCCACCTGGGTTCTCTGGTGAAGCCTCAAAGTAGGATACCTGACTAAAGAGGATCGCGGGCATGAAAGCGCTTGGATCGCATGTATTCGTCAGCGACTGCAGATGTGAGATCTCGAGTGACTTGGTCACTCTTCACCGGAACATGTACGACGAAATATTGTAGTATTACAAGCAAAGGTTTACATTGTGTCATACGCTTTCCAAAATTACAGAGTCAAGAAGCAGCCCGCATTGTATATCAACGGGGAAGAAACTTCCGTTTCGGAACACTCTAATTTCCGTAGCTGATCCAAGTCTCGTTATACGGCAAGAACATACAACATTCCGATCCCTAGCGCACAACAGGCTTCACTAGCAACGGGAGTTGGTTTCCTGCCGCGCGATCGGTTACAACGATAGGCTGGTGCACGATGGGATTCCGTTTCTTCCCTATCTCCGCGATGGGGACTGCGAGCTCAAACTCGAGCCCCCGGACCAGCGTGAAGATCAGAGCCTTCATCCTAAAAGATTCAATCAAGTCCCGAACATAGCCTCAATTGGAAAAGACTGACTCGACGAGCGAGAACCGGAACCCGATGCAGCTGCGCGGGCCACCAAGGAAGGTGAGCATGTTCCCCCAAACCCCTGGGATGGCGCTCGCGCCCGGCGGCGGGGCTTCCCACCGTTCAGGTCTGGAGTTGTGTTGGTGAATAAGGGTCGAGTTTGACTGCAAGGACCAGGAAAATACGCACACAAACTCCATAGCATCCGGGCCCCAGATGGCGACGTCGCGGTTCAGCGCGAGGATGGGTATTACGACCATGTCACCCTTGCGTACCCTGCATTTAATCATAATCAAGAGTTATATGCCCCAGGATCAATTATCAAATAAGGAGAACGTACCGTACACTCTCGTGCACCTTCCCGCGCGTATCTGTGAGCGGGGTGCCTAGCGGCACGACGTCGTCATGGAACGCCAATCGAGCTGATCAGAAATTAGATACAGATACCAAGGGAGCAAAGACATACGTACTGGTCGCAGGGACGGGCGCATAGACGCGGAGAGTCTCTCGCACTACGCAGTCAAGATACGAGAGCGCATTGAGCTCGTCCATCGTCGGGCGATCCGTCGAGACGCTTAACAGCTCCTCGCGCAGACGTGCCTGGGCCGTCGGGTTTTGGGTGAGGGCAAATAGCGCCCAAGTCACGGCCGTGCTATATGAAGGAATTAATTTGGAGCATAAATTGGCCGGCAGAATTAGTTCATTTAATTTCCACTGATGCATACCTCGTCGTCTGAGGTAGTGAATGAGGAGTTGGAGAACGAATGAGGAGTGAAAAAACCATACCCTGTGTCCGGCCACCAGGAATGTCGGGACCTCTACGCAATCATTCAGCCAAATCTTAGCAGTGAGTAGGGAGATACCGACGTGCAATAACATCCTCGTCCGAGAGTCGCTGGTTCGCAGGAAGATCTTTTGACGTGTTTGCACGTACTAGGAGCGCAAGCAGATCGCGCGCTCTCCCCGTCTGAAACGTCCCATTCTCTGAGATTTCGCGCTTGCTGTCTGCGAGCAGCCTGCGCCCGATGCGCGTCATCGTCGCCTGCGCTTCAACCACGACCTTATCTTGCTTGAGGGACTATATCGTTCGGTCATCGTCAGTATCCTCACTTGGGTAGAGAAATATCTGTTGTTTACGAAGCGCCGCAAAATGGGGTAACGAAATTGCAAGAAGCGCCTGATGCTGAACTCAGTGTCGGCCGCGAAGACTGCCTCGAACGCCTCAACGAGCTCGTTCGGCTCGGCGTCGTCCGTCGCGCTAAGCGCGTCGATCTTGTAGTTGAATCCTATAGATGAGGCACTCCCGCGTTAGACCACACCGGAGGAGAGAGAAAAGTAAGGAAAGCCCACCTGCGAGCCCAATGACATCGAGGGTCGCCTTGCTGAGCCACGAGAGCACCTCCACACGCGCGATGCCACCTGCATTAGCCGCCTGTGCAGCCCAGATGTCTCGGAGCTGGACAGCGTGAAACATGATTCACGCGCCAACCAAGTTGATGCAGCATCTCTCACCTGAACCGACTTCTCGACGAAGATCTCTGTGAGCTCGCGAACTTGTGGTGCCCCAAACGCAGGGTTCTGCAAACGAACAAAAATCAAGGTTGAGCAGCATCGCGGATGACAGTAAGTTATATACCATAATTTTGCGCTGAACACCATAACATCAGCTCCCTGGCGTACACTAGAAGACGACATAACACACCTGCTGCTTATGGACGTCACCCTCCACAACGAGGATACCCGGTCCAACAACACGTCCAAGACTAAATCGTGTATCCTCAGACTTTTGGTATATCTGGCTATTTGACAGGAAGTGGTGAATGGCTTTCAAGTCTGTCGTATACATCCCAGTTTGACCCTGGCGGGCGCATAGCTCATCAGAACAGAGTCTCGTCAAAATTAGGTGACTCACGAAGAACCGGTGAAACTTCCACGTCCGTCCATATTTTTGCACCCAGCGTTCTTGCAGCCCATGGTACTTCAGACATAGAAAAGGAGACTTGATTAAGATAGGAATCATCCAACAAAACCCACGCACGTCGTCCAGAAGCTCCTTCGCATTTCCATAGAACCAATGTGCGGACTTTGGCCCCGGTAGAAGTCGAAAAGGAGAAGTAAACTCGTGGTAGACAGCCCATACAATTCCATACAGCACGTATGCGCCGGCTGTCCCAAATATCGATGCCAGAAGCTTCAAGAACATGGTGGTGCAGGATGCAAAGGCTCCGCCGCAGAATCACGGAAACTAACCTATGAGATGCAGACCTCCGTACATTATCGGACTGTGACCTACTGCGCACCCTGGGTAGGGCTTCGACCCGGCAGTTTAACGGGAGGGCGGTCACAAAAACGGTCGTTTTTTGGGTACCCATCACCCGTCCGTCACCCGTTGTCGGCGGATTTGAGCTCACCCGTCTCGACGCGTCATCCCAACTCCTCTTGACGGCCGGGTCTCGACCTCTCCGTCAGCGACGGCGAAGGGTTTGAAGCCCTACTCCAAGAACAGCCAAGAGCCTTACTAGTACCCGGTCCCTGGCGGACTCCCAGGTCCCGCAGTGTTACGGGGTGCGACAGATTAAAGATAGGCGCTTTGAGACTGTGGCCCATCGGGAAGGTTTTTAATAAGCGGCAGATTAGTGGCAGTGCCCCAAAGTTTGCCGTTTGACGATCACATTATGCCAAACTTGGCACAATAACGCGTCATCTCTTTCCTGAACCATCTCGCAGCGGCGCCGCCAGTTCGTTTGGTGGTCGGATCGTTTAACATATATCCTGATATCAGTCCCTACCTTTGCCCTTCGCTGCATCAGTGTCGTGATCGCGTGGACGGCGCGTTCCAGGATTTGGCGAGCGCCGAGGAAGTGCACTGCGTGTGCATTGTGGTAGGAAGGCGTAAACCCGCGTCGCAGAGGCCATCTTTGCTCACGCCACCGGACGCGAGTATAATTTTTCTGGCTGTGGAGCAAAGCCCTGATGGCGGTGCACAGGAGAGGTCCCATCGGCCATTTGGCGCTTTCTTCTGAGGAAGTTGCCGAGGCCGGTGGGGGACGCGGCAATACTGGGCGAGGACTATCTTCCCGAGGAAGAGTGATAAGGGTTGTATCAGCGACGAATCTTAGATACGTCTTCTCCCATTATCACTGTCAGTCTTTCTTTCATCGTGCTATGACAGGCTAGACCCTATCTGAGCGGTCAGTGCCCATCAACAATGGGTCCTTAGTAAAATTTGTTTTGCTTGTCCCTGACAGAGCACGAAAAGAGATGAATATCAGTGATGATAGTACCATAATCGTCCAGATTTGTCTGCATAAATGTCCGGGGTCAGTCATCCCATCCATCTATGTTAAAATTGCTGCACAGGATCGAACAAAGATTGTACAGGCGTGGAAAGATCCGAAACCCAAACTTTGGCGGCTTTGATTGAGGTGGGTGGGTAGGTCGACGGCACAGTCCGAGTAACGAACACCAGTTCCGGCGATTATCCTAGCATACAACGGAAGATAAATTACAGCACCGCCCCGACACCGTCTCCAACAGCAACTTGAAGTTCGAAATGGCAAACCTTGTCAATGGTGGCTCGAAGCTAACGCGGTGCCTGCAGGGCATTTGCATCCGAGTTCAATATCACCCTTCGACACATTCAAAGACAGCCGTCCCTAGTGTGAAGCGCCTCGGGTACCTCACAAGGTTCAGGGCCCTTATGTTACGATGACTGCACCTTGGGCTTTTGGAATTTGCTTGGGAATCGGCTGCCAAGTACTCCCCGCGCTTCTGTTGCACTCCGAAGTTTCTTTCGCGCGCCCGTGGTGAACGGAACGTGGAACGACAATAAATTTAGATTATTCATCTCGACAGATTATAATATATTATAACGCCTACGGCATCTACGTGTGGCCGTTTGTTTGGAATGCCGGTTTGTAGCCGTTCATCTTCAAACCCGGGATTTTACCATTCGGAACTGGCTTGTTCTTAGATGAGTCGGGAAGCGGTGCTTCTTCGACCCCAAACGCCTTCTCAATCCTCCTAAGCGCCTCCTGCAGGTGCGGGATAACAACAAATTTAGTTGAAACAAGGTACTGTATGATCCGCGTCAACTCACAATCATCGTGCTGCGCGGCTGGGTGAAGATGAGCCGGAATCGAGTTGGGATCGGATCGGCCATGAGGTTGGTGGGTTTCTGAAAATAGATAAGCTTGACAGTGCGTTGAGTCAGGCGAAGACACATACCATGAAGACCTTCTCTCTCAGCAACGCCGCGACGCCGAGATCGAGCTTGTCGATGGGACAGGCGCCTGGGGGGGAGATCCGCTCCAGGAACGGCGCAAAATCGACCACCACGAACACGGCTGCGTTTGCGCGGGTGAATCTGCAATTTATTAGATCTGGACCAGTGCGAAAGGAATGCAGAGATTTGACGTACTCCAAATTGTGGAATATCAACCACTCTGCGACGAACTCATACGCCTCGGCGAGCGCCGCGCGGTTGTCGGCGAGGAAGCGCTCGACGAAGGGCCGATCTTGGAGAACGCGCGTAAAGAGCAGGTCACTGACGGAGGAAATCGGCGTCGCGTAGAAGAGCGGGCGCATGAGCTTGATGAGGTCCGGATTTTCCGGGGAGATGAGGAGACCCACTGGATTGAAATTCAACATAGTTTCTTTGAATGAAAATAAATAACCAACACTTGAGCCCACTGGCGCCGAAATCTTTGGTCGGTCCAGCCAGAACGTGAACACGCGACGGGTCCACGCCCATGGCCGGAAGGTCAAACGTTAGAACGGATTCGAACTTCGCATTTTGGGCCGGAGGGTAGGCGGATTCAAATGTTGAAAGTCCGTATACCTCGTCGACTATGAGGTGGATATTGTACTGTGACAGAGAGTTTAATTACAGCTTCACGGCTCAGCGCTCGAAGATGATACCTTTTGGGCCAACAGAGCGTATCCCTTGATCACTTCTTTGGGTACAACCTGAGGAATGGGATTATGTGGGTTGGGTATGAGCATTGCCTTAATTTTTATGCCGAGTCTTTCGCTAGCAAGCAACTTTGACTCGAGGTACGGCAGGACATCCTTCGAGAGGGAGTTGACATTTGCCGGGATATCGGCTCTTATAAGCATGGCCAGCGCCGGGTGCATAATGTCGCGCACATAGTCGTCTGCACACTGTCAACAGCAACCCAAGGATCCATGAGGTTACGCGAACCGTAAAAAGGCTGGAAAGCACTTAGATTCATGTCATCTGCGTTGGAGGAAGAATGAACGCACGACACTCATCAAGACACCCTCGCCTTCTCCGGCGAGTGCCCATACAAGCTGAGCCAAGAGAGCACCGATACCGGGCCCGGTGACCGAATTTTCTCCTGGTTGTGGTTCAATCCTGTGAAATTCAAACTACCTATGAACGACGTACTTGTAATTTCGACCCGGGGATTGAAATGGTCATTGATGTATTGTGGTAGGAGATCCTCTAGCGTCGGAAGCGTCGTTTTGATGAGCGTTGCTCGGTACCTGAGGTGCTGTGTGTGGAGCGTCGTTATCGGACGCGAGAAATGCTATGTACAATACCAGTCAGCGCGCGAGTTCATGGAGGAGAAGGAACCACACACTTCGATTAGGCGCTCGCTTAGCAGAGTGTTCTCAGCAATTGAGAGATTGATGGTCCCGTCAGCGTACAACTCAGGGTCGTAGAATGGGCCTGCTGGAGGTGCGCTGGAGAGCCAGTGAGTGAGACGAAAAGATAAAGTGTCGATTGAAGGTTGCCGAAAAAAATGGTCTTGGCGGTCCTCAGGCACTCCCCAATCGGAAGGAGGAAGCGATCTCATTTTTGCCCATGCTTCATGGATTTGAACCTGGTGACTTACTATGCATGTGGTGGGGGAAAACCGAGACGTTTCAGTGCGCGATTCGACAGAGGGGGGAGATCCGACATGGGGGAAAGTGTATGAGGTCGCTTCAGGGTCTTCAGGTCCAAGCTTAAAAGAAAAGGACGGCATTCAATGCCCTGCCGGCACTCACTAAACCAAAGGGGACGATATTGATGGGATCTATTTTCTTTATATGCGCATGTTTGGCAGTGACCTTCCACTTACCACCGACACTGCACGGTTGCTTGTGCTCGATTATCCTTCTCAGTGTCCCCGTTTGTACTCGGCACGCTTTTTTCTATTTCTTGCGGCTACCTCTGCCGTTAACTCGCCCTCACGCTGTTGGAAGACGGGGCCAGGCCACGTTCTTGGCGATTCCTACCTCGCAGACAAGCTCGCCAAGTGTCTGTATTGACACTTGCTTTAATATTGTAACGGGGGTAAGCAGGACGGCTGTGTCGAGGGTGTGTTTTGCTTCATCCAGTGTCCCGCATGCCGTCAGGATTTCGGGTCAGTACGATTGCATCTGCATGGTCCCCACGATGAAGAGCTTTGAAACCTGCATGGCGGCGTCGAGCTATTCGTTAGATAATAACACGATACAAGACACGTTGCGGAACGTGCAGCAGATCTGTACTTCCTGTACCCCGGATAGCTGTAGAACACGTACGTAGGTTTCCAGGTTTCAGGACCTCCATACAGCCCTGATGGCTAAACATAAGCGCCCGACTCCAAGTGTGAGCCTCTGCTATAACACCACGCAGTCGGTTTAGTCCTCGAGTAGCGGGAGTATGGGTGATCCCTTTGGCGGTTTTACTTCCACGGGCTTGTTCCATGTGGACCCGCATCCGAGCTCGGGATGTCAACGCCATCTGCCTCACGAGCTGGCGGAGCCGCGCCCTCGGACGCCACCTTCCCTAGCAATCCCAGCACGACAACCAGTAGTGCATCATCATGTCAGCACCGTTTCAACGTTCGGGCGCCGCAATTTTTTTTTTTTTTGCAGTCGCACTTGGCCCTACTTGGCGCAGCCTTGGATAACTATGCCTTCGACAGTTATCAGTCTCGGCTGCGTTGTGTACGTTGCGATTTCTCAATATAACTGTCAAAGACTCCTACGAATGACGTCCAGCACGATTGCATAGGTAATTCGCCAAGTCTTGACTCGAGCGGACGCCGAGGATGTACGTAGGAGAGACGGCCCTGGCTACGTCCGACACCATTCTTGAGCTCAGCTTCCACGCGAGAGCGGAAAAGCTATGCGCAGTGTACCGCGCGGGAACACGGGCCGATGTATCATTAGCTATCATTAGCAAGCATCCATTGCCATCTCACCTCCTGCGGTATTCGGTCGGAGTCGCGGAGGTCGTGTGCTCAGTGTTTCCTTCACTGCTCCAAAAATATCGGCCGAATCAAGACCAAATCCGCTTGAACCCATTCAGCATTAACGACCCGATCAGCGGATGCATAATTTCTAATTCCTACCCCAACACTTAACTTCTTCCTACACTCCACCACCCTCTCTCCTACACCCAAGTTTAAAACCTATTTAACCCCCAGTTTTGTCGTGTGTAAACCACATGTTATCCCTTCCGATTTCCTTTTGGATGTTTGCTTCACACCACCTTTTCTTTACCTCCCCTATCATGCCACACACAACTTAGCACCTTCCCTCATGATCTCATGATATATTCGGACCGTATCATGACTTTTTTTTTCTACATTTGCCACCCGATCTTGGTCTCGAAAGCCTTCTGCGAGGTCTTCCGAACGCATCCGAAGCTGTCCGAAGGCAGGCTGCTAGCTGGTCCTGGAGCGCTGGACCTCTCTGTAGTCCATCACCCGCGCGGTAGCATACAATATTGCCGGCCCCGCGCTTCCGCAGCTTTACATGTGTTACGGTATCTGTATTATAACGAGGACGGGAGCGTCACTGATACGGACGATCCTCACCACGATGGCTGCGGCTTGCCCGGAAGAACGTCGTGCGACTGTTATCACGGCAGAATAGAAACAAAAATTGCTGGAGAACTCAAAATTGTGGAGAATCTTGGGAGAATCTGGGGGATATCTACAGTCTGGCGTGCGTCTTTTGTCTCGAACACGCATGTGCTTACTGTTTGTTCGCCAATAAGGCACAAGGATCGCACGTCGGGAACGAGTGTTCTCACCGGAGTCGTGGTGCTTCCGGCACGCGATGTACCCGATCATGCTGTATTGCAACCTGCTCTCTGGGGATCGGTACTCGCTCTGAGTCGAAGACATTGAGCTCGGTGATGATGGAATTGAACACATCCAACGACAGCGGACTGCTATTCTCAATGCATATATCCGAGTCACGAGCTCCTGCAGTTGTATGCTATTGTGCGATTCCTGCGTTTCATTCTCGACCCCGTGTGCACCTGGACGGAAAACCGTGAGCGGTGCGTTTATCCCGGCGTTGAGTTACTTCCTTAGCTTGTGTCCTAGCGGATAAAGCTGTGGACATCCTACTGTCGACGGGACCGCATGGCGCACTGCGTGCTTGGGAGTCCCGAGAATCCGACCGGATGCAAGATTTGGGTTGTATGAGAACGACGAAGAGAACCTGTTGTACGCTGGGTATTTCTCTCTTCCCTTCGAGAATATCTGGACCATGCGCAAGATGAAGGCTGTCAAGGATGAGGGTCCCCGACGAGGTGGATTCTCGATAACATTATCGGCGAGAATGACACCTTTGCGTAACCCACTTTCAGTAAAATTTACTATCATTCGAGGCTCTCAATGCCCCACCGCCGGTGGGGTCGCACTTATCACGGCAAGCAGTGAGACACTTAACCTTCAACGCCGTATTCCCTCCTGACTGTGCGCTAGACTGGGACCGACTCCCAACATGGCCGAGCCAGTTTCTTAAGAACAGGCTAAAATTCAACCCACCGTGACTGTTGGTCTCCTGCCGCCGTCAGCATGCAGAACGCAGACGCGCGCGCGCTGTGGGCGAGCGTGTTTTCCATGCACGCGTCGACCGGTGGGGAGGCTGGAGAAGGATTTGTCGGATTCCCGGCCTTTTCTGAGCAGGTTCATGGAGGCACCTATGGAAGTGGTATCTCGAGGAGCGGAGTGAGAGGTGTGCATATTTACCATTTGCTTTTTCCGTTTTTGGGAATCGGTCGCTGACGAGT
>JARJLF010001123.1:0-98796 GCA_029378395.1 Mycena leptocephala
TAGCAATGTGTCACCTACAAAATGCCTAGACAGCACCCTCTCATCCTCGACCGCCGTGGGCGGATAATTGTGGTCATGGTCAGCGTGCCGGAGGATCCCGAATGGTTGCCAGGGCTGCCGAAGCGATGAGGGAGGCACGAGAAGAGGGATTAAGGATGGGAGCATTCACTGCCGGGGATGACTCACATCGCTGTGGATTGTATTGTATTCTGAAAGGAGGTGTGTTGTATGGTGGAGGGCAAAGGGTATGTCTCTAAACAAGTGCTTTCATTTCAGGTCTTTGACAATTTCTGTTTCCTTTCATGAAGCGTCCCGGCAATCTGGTCAATCGCCTATTCCAGAAGCTTTGCAAAAATAAGTGGGTTCCAGTCAAGTAGGTTCACAGCTACCCCCCTGTTCCTCCGCTTACCTTCTCAGGCGTGTTTCGGACTTTTGGGCCGAAACTCTTCGACGACTACCACTGACCTTCAGGCCCTTTTTGACCACCACCCCAGTCTTCAGCACAATTTTACGAACTCCATCTACCCTGCGGTCACATACAATCTAGGACCTCAATAGGCCTCTCGGCTGGTGCGCTGTCATGAGCGCTGTCCTGAACGACAGTGGTTTTGATCACCAGAAAAGCGTGCATCTGTAACTGAAGCAGCTGAAACTCGTTATCGAATCCCCCTGGCCGCGACCTCTCTTTTCCCTTCCGCTGTCATTAATCATGGCAACACACCCCTATCTCCCAATGAAACGCGATACTCCATTACTTAATATGCCGCTGGTGGGCTGTTTTGCTGGGTGAAGTATGGATTCTGAACTGCAAAGCAGGTGCTTGCCCAGGATGGCCGCACATTGAAAGACACATTTGATGGGGCCCCGGGGAAACGACTTAACGATGGTCTGGATCTTTTCTCTACAGTAGATGGATTAGCGACTGACCATGCGCCGTGTTTTAGAAAATGATTACTCAGTCATGTATCTACGACATAAATGGCAATTTCTATTAGCACCCATCTTTTGCCCCCGAGTCCCAACTACTTAAGATGGCTCTCGATCTAAGTAACGCATGCAAGCGCAAGCTGGCTCTGGATCGCCTTGCTGTAGGGGTTGGGCCCATGTTGGGCCGTCGCGCAACCACTGTGATGAAGAGAATCAGAAAGGCGTGCTTTGGTAAGTTCCATGGTATATTTCTTATTTCTTCTCGCTGACTTTGTGTCAACAGATGACCTACAGCGACACCGAGACGCCGCCCACAGTTCCAGGGGCTTACAGGGCATTAAATCATTGATGTCCTCGAACCAACTCCCATTTTCCCTTGCAAAACCCAAGACTCGCTCCACCAAAGCACGTGAGGGAGCTACAAGGTTCGCACATCATTAACCATCTTCTAAAATCCTCACATTCACGGTGCTCCAGGGATCTGGATGATGAAGAAACCCTGGCACTGGCGCAGCAAATGGTAGATTCATTCAAGGCCAGCCTTGGGGATCCATTCGACCTTTGGCAGAATCCGCCCGTCGTGGACTCCTCCGATGAGGATGGGGACGAATGGAATCCTAACAGTGGCCTGCCTTATTTTCCGCATCGCAAAATCAACAGGCGTGTCGCTAATGCCTTGACGATGATTGCCACAAGACTTGGGCAACTGGAGGCCGACCAGTACGCAGAAGAGCGCTGTGTCAGGGTTGAGAGGTATGTCCCATGAGCACATTGCGGCTCGCAATGCAGGCGGTGGTTGCTCAGATAGTGGTGGTCGGTGTGCAGAAGAAAAGCATGGAACGAGATGAGCTCAGTCCAGCATCGCATCGATTCTGCGATGTCCAAGTCAACTATGTGTATTGAGCTTCACGCACCACGCCCCAAAAAAAACTAAATGGTTTCATTGCAGTGATCAGATTTATCTGGCTTCAAAAGACGGTGACGAGTCGATGGTTTATGTTGCTGAGGCTGACAGGGTGCTCATTCGCTACAGAGATTGATTTTTTTCTTACTTTATTTCGTTTCTTATTTGTCAAATCACAAAGACCTGCTTCACTCTGAACCACGATGACCGATAACCAGCCCATTAAATTGAAGTAACATGATTTATTCCCACTCTTTCATACATTAACGGTCTGAGTAGTCAACTCCTCGCGATTGACACCAGCTTCTGTCTGTCCAAGAACCAGATGGATGGCAGCAAGCCCGAAGAATGCCCAGGCCTGTCTCCACGCAGGGAGCCACGCACGGAGCTGGGGCCCGGAGTGCGGCACGATCTTCTTGAGGAGGATAGTCTCCACTGGAATCACGAAAAGATGAAGAAAGCGATCGCTGAGGGAATCAAGCGAAAGGAGCTCTCCGGGGAAATCAGCGAGGTCGTAACACATGCTTGATTGTCAGAACCTGTCTGTAAATTGGCAGAACCTGTCTGCAATTTTAATTGTTTAAACCAAGCTATTGTCCGGCTCACCTGTATCTCTATCTCTCTTTGCCTCTTCTGTCTGCCCTATGAAAAGGAAAGCGATCTGCCTGCGGGTGCAATGTAGGCATGCAGGATCGACAGATATCAATGATCAGAACAGATGCCTGACAGGCCCCTGATCGGAGCAATGCCTTCCATCTTATAAACATGCAGAACATGCAGTTTTGGCCTCACTCACATTCCTTTCTCCTGAAATGGATGCCAAGATAAAAGCCTGGATTGAACAGGACTTTTACACCTCGCTGGCCCGGATAGAAAGGTGAGTTAGCCAACGATTAGAAGCGATGTGAATGATCAACCCAACGAAAATGATGTAGTAGTCCCGCCAGGCTCCTCCATCACGCAAAGTTACGAGTCCTAAATTTATTTAGGAATCATTCTTGTGATCCCGTTTCCTGCCAATTTTCGGCAAAATTCAGCCCTCATTTTGATTGAAGTTGTTGTTATTTGTTGACATTTTGATGTCCATCTGATTTCGGTTACTTCCTCCTTTCGATATGCTGCAAATCCTTTGCTTCTTGTGCCCGCAAAGTATTGCTCCATTTTCTGCCATCTGAATTTTCTCTCGCTCTGTCTCTTGTCCGCCCTGGTCCTCCTGGATTCAGCGAACAAATCTTCGGTTTCCATTCTCGTCACTGATGGTTCCAGATGATTCCGATTCTGTCAACACATCAGATGAGTCGCGAAGCTTTCCGGCTGCGGCTGTTACCTCCGAGTTTCTGATCGTCTCGAAAGTCTCTTGTCTCCAACACCTCCTCTGCCACAAGAACTTACTGAACAGCGAGCAAGACCTCCCCACAGTACTCTCTATTGCTATTCACCTCGAAGATTGCTTACAAATGTGGCTATGCTATTTCTATAGATAACCCCCAACTTTGAAGTAACAGTCACGTCACACATCACGCGATTCGAAATTCCGGAGAGGAGGAGGAGCGAAGCGCCAAGCGGAGCAAACCCGACGACGACTAGAAGAGTGTTAGAATACAAATAGGGTGGCGACATCACACAGTCCGAAATTCCGGTAATTCATTTTTTCTCTGTATTCGATTGTAATACCGCTGCTAGGATTGTTATCCTCAAAACCGTGGCTGGGTATATCTGAGAAGACGAGAACTCGACTTGATCGAACGTGAGCTCAAACAAGGTAAGTTTGAGAAGCTATTAAAGCGGTGCTTTGCTGATGCGGTGAGTGTGCTAGAAGTTATTAAGGCCGGCGACATTGGCCCTCTAAGCAAGGCTGTGTGTGAATGGCTCGGACGAAACCCCTACTGATACAGTCTCCCGTGCCGAGCCCGAGGGAAAAAAATGGGGAACACCAGACCTTGTTACCCAGGAGGAGATAAAGGCGAGGGTCGCATATCTTGTGCACCTTTGCGAGGCAGCGCTGGAGGCGGCGGCGGCCAGGAAAGCAGTGGACAAGGCAAAGTGCGGCACGAAGATGGTTGGATGACGAGTCAATACTCCCATGATCGCTCATCTTGATCCGTTGCATATCTGCATTTGATCAATATCTTGACAACTTCTGTCAAGTATGACATGTTATGCCCACGATTGTGATTTTAAGGTGTTGAACATTTGAGCAAACCAGATGGCTAGTCATAAGGTGATTTATTTGCTTTTATTTATTTATTAAGGACTCCGTGAGATTCGAGCGAGAGCCTCACAAAACCAAACAAATGTCTTTCATAGCCGTCACCCTGATGCAGGGAATGCTGCCCCCCCGACTCCCTACCAACGTTCTATTTACTACATCCACATCTTATACCAACCTTACTGACCACTTTTATGGCATGGTTCCTGACACACTTTGGAATGCTCGTTCGTGACTTGTAAGTAACCCATTTGGCGCGCAAGCTTCTCTCACCACCAAGGAAAGTAACAGTATTGCATTATAGCAGGCTGCTATCTACAACCGCAATGCATTATGGACAGCCGTTGGCCGTACAGCCAACTATACCCACAATGTAATGTGCTCGTAGACATGGCCCTATGCTGCATTGGGTGCCCGTACCGGTGTGCAATGGCCCTCGGCTCCACGGCACTGGCCCGCTGCGATGGGATCGAGGCCCAAAACCAAGCTTCCCATCAAAATCATCCGCTTTCAGTGAATATGTTATCCCATCATTACGAGTCTTAAAAATTTATTTTTAAACTCGTCTTTTTGCACAGCTTTACCGCCATACTGGATGGTTTTTTGAAGGTGACGTAGTAGGACGTGTGGTGGAAACGTTGCCTAATTTGTATAAAATCGTGACTTTTTTTCCGCTCTGGGACTTTACATTACCTTTAGTTGCTTACGATTGCTCGAGCTTCCTTTCTTGGTGAACTGTCAAATTTCCCCGGCCAAAGGGCATTCAAAAAGTTCCTGGTATGTAATACGGCTTTGCAGTAAAGCCGGATACACTACGGAACCTAGATGGAATAAACTGGTTTCACTAAATTATATTTGACGACAAGTTGGGATGTTATCCCGCCGCCAGACTGCCGTGTCCCGAATAATACGCAGGGGCAGGGCGGGATAAATGCCTCACAGAGGCGGGACGCCACGAGTATGTCACATCAGTCACTTACCGCGCGCCTGACCTTCCCATCAGATTTCCGAAATATCTAGGTCCCATCACAAGCGCTGACAGAAACGGCCGGTCTCGCCCGATGTCCCATCCATATGCGGACGGATGTCGGTAACGCGCCCAGATGTTCCCTACTGCTCGCCTCTCGCGTTTCTCGGCTGTTTTCTGGCGTGTTTTACGCGTCAAAATACTATTGTTTTTCATTTTCCTCCACGCCGAATTTCTACGAGCACCAAAAGCCACAATATTGCCTGAGCCTGGTGCTAAATGACAGATTTAATCCAAGTTGAGATAAATGTGTTCACCATGTGGTTAATTTTGACCTGCCGTTCATAAAGGCACTTTGAGTGGAGTCTGGGATAGACAATATAATATTCTGATTTTTTATGGATGCTCTTCAAATCTCCCCCGAAAGTTATTGCACACATTCTGGTGGTCGTGGTAAGCCGTGACGGCAATGTGACACATGTGTGACCTTCAACTACACAATCTCTTTCGACCATGTGTGAGTCAATTTTGCTGTTCACGCCTTTTTATTTTTTATTTTTGAGCATTGGCCGTTTTTCTAGACATTGCGCTATTGACTATTTAAATATGCGTACTATACATGGCCTTGGAATTTCCCGCCATAAAACCAAGTGCAATCTGTGATGCTCCACGGGGAGTCTCTATCCCAGTAAATCTTTCTTGTTTTCATCGGGAACCCGTATCTCGCATTGAATGTGTACCATGCAGACGGAATTTTGCAGTTCACCCTCGTCGCTAGATCGGCCAGAACAGGTACAAGGGCCTCGTATAAACGGAGTGAGGCATGAGCGTCTATGGCGGCGTCTGTGATCATCGTAAGGGGATGTGCCTGGTGTGTTACCATCTAAATTGAATACAACTCACATTTCTTCTGCTCGTCCGTGATGTCGCCATTGTTGTCTCCTTTCCAGTTGGTCTTCTGCATCTCCTTCGCGATTGTGAGATTTAAAATGTCTTCCGCGCTCTGCTGCAACGAAAGGTTGGTGAACAATGTTTCTTTGTACTTCTCTGCAAATAATAGCTTCGCCATGAGGCCGCAATCGACGACATTGTTCATGTCTGACCCGAGGTCGTTCCAGAGGACGGTCAAGTCTGCTGGTACGCCTACCCCAGCCTTCGGTATTTCGGGGGCCAGCATGATTCGTCGCAATTCTTCAGGAAATGCTGTGGATGTAGTGTAAGATGATTAATTAGTCGACCTTCACGTTACCCTTAATTCTGTTCATATTCAATAGCCATACGTCGTTTCCCCTGGCGATCTGCACAATGCACAGTCCGATATTGTCCCACTCAATCTGGAATCCCATGCCGTATTTTTTCTGTATCGCTTGCCAGACGATAGTCCCGGACCTCTTGTTTCCGGGCACATTGTTGAATATCTCCTCTATGAAACTTTCCTCTTCAGTTGGTTTGCGCGATACGTGCTCCGTGTCGAAGCCTATAGCTCCTTCTCTAATGTGTGCCAGCGCTTTGTTGACCTCCTCTTCGGTGGTTAGGTAGTGAACGACATGGTCGTCCGGGTAAGGCTTTAATTCACGTCAGTCTCAGTGTCTGTAGGTGAAAATGTCGCGCACAATTGGCATATACATAGTGGTTGACTAATTTTAAATGTATTCTGCGACAAAACTCAAAGGCCAAAGGCCTGACGAGTACTGCCATGCGCCAGCAATGGCCCCCAAGCCCAAGTTAGAATACTGTACAAGATCGACGAAAAGTCCCGGCTAACACCTCGCAAGTACGCGTGATCATCCCCGCGACTGCGTGAAACGAACTACTTGACATCTTCGCAGCGCACGCGCCTGCCCGTCAACCCGTCATCACAACATCCCCTGTCAAACACATCCCCCATCAAAAAGGACCGGCCTCATCCACACCTTTCAGCCCCACTCAGCCACGCTTGCACCGCATCGTCTGCGCGCCAGCACGCTTCGCCTACCATTCGCCGCCCTTCCCAGCCCAGCACTGACAGATCTGCCCAAAAAGGCAATTCACTCCAAAATCTCATCGTCGCCCTCGTCCTCGTAGTCCGGCTGCCCCTCCTCCTCATCACCCTCATCCGCACTGTCTTCCTTGAGCGGGACCACCACCGCAGCGCCTGCCACCATTTCTCTGGCCAGATAAGCACGGCAGCAGGCGAATGCGCGCCCATTTCTCCGATAACATGTCTCATGACACTCCTGCTCCCGAGAGTATGCAACGACGCCTTCCAACAGCTCATCGCCCACGTCATTGGCACGTAGCGGCGCTCGGGGGATCCACTCGAACGCTGACCAATACCTGTACTCAATGGTGCGGCGCATTTCTTCTTCCGTGAGTACCACGTCCTCGTGCCAGCGGCGCATCCGTGCGTACGACTTGCACCATTCGACCCGCAATGCTATACAGCTCGTCAGCGCAATCAAATACTTTTAGGCATCTCTCACCTTCTACCAGCTCCGCCTCTGACGGATCATCCAATGTCGTGGTGTACCAAATCCACGACAATGTCCGCCTGCTTTCGCCCAATGCCGCCCTCCTCCTCCACCACCGCATCCTCCAAGTCGTGGACAGTCTGCCGTTGCGCTGCCTCCTCCGCTGTCACATGTTGTCGTCCTGCAGCACCTGCAGTTCCTTCTCCCACGGTCCGTGACCCTTCAAACATGTCAAGGCATTGCGCACGTATCGGTAACGCAGTTTGGCCTTGTGAATCTTCACATCAACCTGGCGGAGGACTCTCTGACCCCGAGTCAGCATCTGCTGACCAGTACAATGCCGCAGCTGAAACCGGTTTGTCATGGTACATGTCCGCAAGCCGTGGCGCAGTGCCTCCAGCGCTTCACGACCCTCGCTGATCCGCAGGTCGGCCTCAACTTCCGGTAATCCCACAGCGCATGCGTTGGCGCGGGTCCTCTTGTCCAGTATATCCGACGGCATGAAAAGACGCACAGCCTCCGCGTCGCGGTCTGCCTCCAAATCCCATAGAGAGCGCTGAGTCGAGGTGAGGAAACGGCGGACATTTGGCATGTATGTCGGCTGCAGTTTACGAAATGCCCGAATGCGCTTGATTAGCGTTGCTCGCCGTTTCAGAAAGTCGACCGTCTGGACATTCGTGGGATTGGCGATGGCCTTGACATCGATCGCCAGATGTCGCCTGCATCATGTCAAGCTTGGTTCCCATCGCGGATTCAGAGACGACTTACTGTGATTCTTCAATCTCCAAACCCATGAGAATGAATGTGCTCGGCATATCCTCCCGCTTGAGCTCCGCCCCCTCGCCGCTTCGCAGGAGGTCCTCCTTCGTCTCGAGTTCGGTGTCTAGGTGGTTACTCCACCTGTGCTCACGAGCCTCGCGACATCCCACCTTGACAGCTACAGCCAAACTTCCCCTCTAGAGCCGGGTTGTTCAGTGCTGCCCTCTCTTTGTCTGTCGCGACCACTTCAGACCGGGTTATTCAATTATCGTCCCGGCTGGGTTATTCACTGTCCCGCCAAAGCCAGGTCAAGTCAGTTCGACGATGAAAGGATAGCCAAAGATCTTACTTTATGATATGCTCTTCAGTGGTTCCCGCCACGATGTTATATCCCGAGTCAAGGTCGGATGACCGGATGCTGGCCAGTCGTTCGGAAGCCGGTTACTGGAAGAGAGTACCGGAAGATTACAAGATGACTGGTCAGCCCAGGGAAGACGCAAGCACCACAAGAGTTTTGTGTAGGGTGAGCGTTGCTATCTGGCCAATCGAGCAGAGAGGATAAGAGATAGATGTCCGGATGAAGTCCGGACAAGACAACTCAAGGAGCCAAGCAAAGGATATGAGGCTAAGCACGTTAATCATCAAACTGAAGAATACAGCATAGTACATAGGGCTTAAATACGTAGACATACGTGTCACTACTATAAGTAGTAATGTCAAAGCAAAGTCCAAATTAGGAGATAGAAGTTTGAGTCGGACAAAGCGACATCTAAAACTGGAAGTTGGAATCGTGTGGACATACGGATAAACAGGAAACGCTCAGTAATCCTTCATTGCGTAAAAACCCGTTCCGGGCGGCAACCGGTTGCTGGAAACCGGAAGAACGGCCGGTTGAGTCCAGCCGAAGGGATGAATACCAGCTGAGGGCCGGGTGTATGTGCACGGATATAACACCAGCCAAAGACGGATGCATACATAACAGTGGCTGTGGCCACACTGGTACCTGAGGCAATAATGTCAACAAAAGAGCTGTAGCTGTACCTTTATAGTGTTGTACCCTGCCATGACAGGAGGGTACATTGCATTAGTGCCATAGCTGGGCCAGCCCATCAGTGGCTGCCCTTAATGCAATGTACCCGGACCACACCCTATTTGGGTTCCCTTCAGCAAAAATCCCGGAAAACCATATATATTTGTTGGCACCTGTTTGCATCTCGACCCGCATTCCCAATAATATGCTCGCTAGCAGTATCCCATCAATATTTTTGTCGCAGTGCCCATTAGCACCTATTTTGTGATGCGAGAATAGCCGCCTGATCACGCCGCAGTTCCACTCTGTTGTGTATTGTTTATTTATAGTGGGCTTCTGCTGCCATTACCACTAATGGCCGCCCACCTCTCCTGTACGTCACTGTCTTCTCTCTCGAGCCGCTAACTAACATACCCCCTACCAGCATTAAATCAGATCTTTCTGGGCTCTCATTCCATTACCACCTTGTCCATCAGCCCCCTTGCATCTTCAGCGCCGTAAACGTCGCCCCCCGCAATCCTGCTCTTCCCGACAATGATGAGCTCGCCAATGACCTCCTGCCCCTTCTCGTCTCCTCTAACAGCGAGGCCTCCGAAATCGCATGGGTAATGCTCAATCAAAACCCTTCCTGTCGTGAAATGGGGCCCGGTCCACGTCAAGACTTAGTGGGGACTGTTGAAGACTACAATGCGTGGTCCCCAAGCACCCTCCCCCGTGACAGGAAGCACCCCCGAGACGACGCCGGGCTCCAGTTGTGGCCAATCAAAAAGGTACGACATTCGCTGTTGTGTTCTTTCTTTTGCTGACTCTTTCACTCACCCAAACACCCGCTCCCACCCAATCCCGCATTCCCACCATTCCCGCCATCCCCCCGCCCCTCTCCTATTCCTCCTACTTGTAACTTTTCTTTGTGTATCATCCTATTGCGCAGCGCTGCCTTCCTACCCACACCATGTCTTCGCTTTGAACAAAAAATAGTCTGGTTGAACAGACCCATCCCCTCCATCAGATATCTACGAGTACAAAATGAAAAGACTTTGAGAGCTTCACGAGTGACGGGTGCGTTTCCTTGAAGATTTGTAAGCTTCAGTTTCCTCTTTTGGACGACAAGACCGGAAACATACTTGGGCAGATTATTCTCTTTGTTCGGCACAGAACTTGAGGCCAACTGCTTGCATTTACGGACGGGCGCAGCCTTGGGTTTAGCGGACACATTCTTGGCGGCTTTGGGCTTCATCGTGCTGCTGCTTTTAATCAGCTGATCAAGAAGGGACTTAGAACGGCGTTTACATACTTGGGACCCACACTCGCCAGCGCCACTGCCAGCACACCAGCCACCTCGTTCAACGCAAGTTTCCAGTCAGCTAGCAGCAACGCCTCATCGTCATCGGCGGCAGCCTCTCCCCACCACAGAAGACCCCCCCCAGATACAGCAGCAGTCCATTTCTGCCTCTTGGCGATATCGCTCCACTCACTCGTGTCAAGTTCCTCCACTTCTCGCCACTCGCCTTCCTCCGTGCGGCGCGACAGGGTTGCGCGTCTCCCCACCAGTGCCACCGCTCTGAAAAGCTGCCCTCTACATCCCGTGGGCCAATACCTGACGCGAGCTCCACCGCAGATTCCCACTTCCGCCCACCTCGCATGAAGGTAGGCACTTCCTCCAGCCGTTCATCGCTCTTCCGGTTAGGTGCCGCTAACAGCCCTTTGTTAGGGAAGCTCCACGCCTTCTCCAGCTCAATCAGCCGCCTCACACAGGTCCCCCACTCTTCGCCTCCCAAGGACTTTGCTCGCGCAAATCCACGCACTGCGTTACACAGTTCCTCCGGCCAGCTGGTAGTGTCCTGTGCCTCCCACATCGATGACGACTCCTGGCTCGACGTCGGCAGGCGGCCATTGCGTGGGCACTTGTTGATCAGCCATGCTCGATGTTTGTACGGGCGGCGATTGCACGGGCACTTGTTGATCAGCGGGCGGCACTGACAGGGGCGCATCTTGAGTGACCTCTGGTTGTTCCAGTGCAGGCCCAACGGTGCTGGGATCACCCAGTGGCCCTTCTGCGTTGCAATTCGCTTCTGGTCGTTGCAATCCCACGGCGTATCGCAGTCTACACTATAAGACTCGGGCCGGGTTTTGATCACCCATTCACTGGGTTACTTTCGCCCTTCACCCGTTACACGGGTGAAGACCGGGTGACTCAATATCGGGTTAAATTCCACCGTTTCAACAAGTGATTCGCTGCAACCCGCTCATCCAGTATTGTTCACCCGTTCTACATAACCCGTATGAATAACCCGCTTGAGCGGGTTACTGTAACCCGCGGAATCGGGTGAAAAGTCCCCGTTTGTCGGGTTAATCGCTCGCAGCTATGAAAAGGCAACAAAAATTCCACAGACTGTCCCATTGCAAGTAAGATCTCTATGAAATTTTTATTACATGTTTCCACACTTCAGGGAAACACCGATAGAGAGTAGGTGGAGCGAAATACTGGCAAGTCTTTGAAACTCCGCTGCACGTGAAGAATTTGATGAGCCAATCGATTCAATCAACACATGATTGATGTTGATGCATGTTCGTCTTTCTCTCTCCCACCATCTTCCCCACCCCGCTCTTGTCTCTGCCCTGAGGACCTGTCTCCGTGCTTCCAACCTCAAGCCCAGGACTATTTCCGTGTCTTAGCCTCTGTGTCTTGTTGGAATATGAAGCCGCAGTTGATTGGTAACAATCCTCGGGCTAATTGTTCTAGTACATTCTACCTCCCCGAAGCTGACTTATAGCTTACTTTATACTTAGTAATACTTGGAACATTCTAGTAGTTATCGTAGGTATAAAAGCCCTGTACTTAGTCGGTAGCACTTCACTGGTTTGCAAAGGAATAAATCCTCTTGCAACACTCTTACCCTTCTGAGCTTATTTCAACATGTCTTGCTGTCTCTCTGATGTGTTTTGCTGGGTCTCTGACTCTGTTCTCTCCTCTGCGGCTGCTCTATCTGTCTAACGCGACTTGGCACTGGCAGCTCTTTGTCTCCTTGGGATTTTATACTCACTTCACTTCAGTTTTCAGATTTCAAGAGACATGGCAAGGTACAAATACAAGGTCTGTTTCCCCCATACTGTGGCGCCTCGTATTCACTCGTTTGACATGTCACAATGACCCGTTTCCCGCCTTTCACATATCTTATCGGTGTTGGCGACATCAGTATGTTCCTGTTTTATATGATTTCACTCACTCTTCTATCTGTAGTCGTATTTCCTCATTTCTATCCATTGTATTCAGTAGACCAATTATTATCTATTTATCATTCCATGGCATCCTATGAGTGGCGAAAGTAAGCCTCCAAACGGTGGAAAATAACCCGTTTTTAACCCGTTTCAGAATTCACCCGCAAAATGGGTTAAAATAGTCCACTACAAACAGCTCCAACAACGGGTGAAAACGGAAATATAGCGGTGGAATTTCACCCGTTCTTAACCCGTTCTGTCACCCGATGGTAACCCGAAACTTTCACCCGTTTGCGGTCACTCCGGGTGAAATTCACTTGGTGTCTGGATTGTCTTCACCCGTTCTCCGGGTTAAAGAACGGGTGAACGTAACCATTCTGAGTCTTACAGAGCTAGGCTGCAGTCGCAGCGGAGGGGGTGGTTGAGGCTCGTGTGCGTTGACTGGGACCACCCGCTCCTTTCCCTTCATGTTCGTCGGCGTCCCTGTCATCATCCATCTCCATGGCTTTCAACGCCGCGTCGGAGTCCGTTCCACTGTTGAGCCGCCGCATAAACAATCTGGTCTTTGCGGCCTCATTCTCCAACTCCAGGTCTTCGGTGTTCATCTCCAGCAGCAGGTCCCTCGTCAAAGTGCGCTCGGCCTCTGGCAGCAGGGCAAGCTCATCCCTGAGCGTGCTCACGAGCTTCTTCGCCTTTGGTGGGCCCTCAAAGAACGAGAACATCCCGTCGAATGTTCCGTCCTCTCTCGGTGCGAAGAAGGGGTCATTCTGCAGCCTGAACATGTGCAGGTCAAGGGGATCAATGGGCTCATCAAGTGGCAGCCCATCCCAGCCCACGCCGCCTGTCCTCTGGTTCTGCAGGCTTTCGGCTATGGTGGTAGGCTGAGTGATCGGAGGTGGCGGCGCGAGGATGGTGCTCTCATCGCTGGGTGTGGTCGGGGCCGACACCTGCGGTGCGATTGGGCACTCGCTCGATGCCTCTGGGGCCTGCAATGCGATTGTGGTGTCACTCGTCCCTCCTGTGCCGCTCAGTCCCGCTCGGTTCTCTCTGACGTCACTACCATCCTGATCCTCAACCTCAGCGAGCGCGATCTCATTCAGGCTCCTCGCCCTACATTCTGCCTTTGCTAATAATAAATCAATGTTATAATCCTCACTTGAATGCAATACAAATTTCTTACTGAAGCACTGGTGAGTAAACTGCACGAAGCTTTGTTGCACTGCATCGAAGCCCGCCATGGTCAAAGTCACTCCAGATCCTTGGTACCAATCCATTCGACATTCCTGCGTGAATGCTTCAAAAGAGACAAATCAGCCACGTCTCTAGCGCTTCCCTAAGCAAATTCATTTCACCTGCGCATTTCAATCCTGCCTCCTCGCTCCACAATGAGACCGCACATCAATATGGCAACATTCATCCCAAAGTGGTCCTGGATCGCGTCTGCAAAAGGTTGCAGATAGTATGCCGCGTTGTTGATCGCGCTGTTACCGCAACCATTAGATGTAAATCTGATGTTTTGTACAATGCACCCACATATTGTACTCTGACTCTGCGGCCGTCGTAGGTGTGTCGCCAGACACCGCGACTCAATAGGCGTCAAGCCCGTTCTGATGCTCCTTCTCGAGTGCTGCCTCCACCTCGGCTCTGAACGCCGGCGTCTCTGACAGCCACGCTTGCTTGGTTACAGCATTATGCACGGTGATCAACACTGGAGGATTCGGTCGACGCGAAACAGATGCCCAGCGCGCTTCCACGTGCCCCTTGATCTGCTCCTCGTAGAAACGGCGCAAGTAGAAATTGATGACACGTGCTTTCACCGGCGCCGGCGGCTCTAGCACCGGTTTGTCGAAGACCTTCGTGAAGGTGACGGGCATTTTTTGTTTGGCCACCACAGAGTTGCTGTACTGCACCTTGTACCAAACAGCAATTCTCTGGTGAGCGATTCAGTCAAATCACTTCAGCCTTCAACAAATTGACTTACACCCCGAAGCTTTTGATAATACTCCAACCGCTCGTTTTCCTCTGCCTCTGGAAGATTGTCGACATCCTCGTCTGGGTCGACGTCGTCGGCTACATCCTGGCCCTCGTCCAGGTCCTCGTCCCAGTCCGTGTGGTACCTGTATTTGTCCAAATATCGCTGGCTCATCTTGCTGTAGAATCCTCCTGTCCCTTTGATTTCCGTGGCTGCGAGGTATTCTTCCTTTTGTCCCTGGAAGAACGGCAGCTTGCTGCCAAATACCCACCCTCTTTTGCCAGGCTTGACGGGGCCTAGTCCTTCCCGTGCGCATTTTTTGGTGGCATGTCCTTTGCGAGGCATGGTGAACGTGTTAAGACCTGAAGTTTGGTGCTCACGTGCCACTCCTATTCTATCTCATACGTACACAAACAGAATAATTGACACGGGATCACAATAAAAGGCAAGGCGAAGCACTGAACAACTTGAAATATGTACTGTCCACACTATGTAAATTTGCACCCCGGCTCTGTCACAATCGCACAGCTGCGCATAAGATCGTTCCCCGAATTAAGTCGCCCTCTCATCCTCGCCCTGCTCGTCACCGAGTGCGAAGAGTGTGGCCTGCTGCAAGCTACGGGTGAGCAACATATCGGGCTCTTCACCCTGCCGCTGCATTTCGAGGTAACGTTCCTCGGCCCGGAGCCTATTTCCCGCGTCAGCCCAAACACGTTCCTAACCCAAACAATGTCACTCACGCGCTGCTGGAAACGATCCCGCTGCCGTGGATTGCAAAATTCACCCGTGGCACCGTCCCCGCCGCTGCCTTGTGCGACCCCGGTTTATCATCGCAAATGGGGCTGGAATACCACTTCCTAACAAAGAATGCAAGGTCAAAACGGATGTCCCGATATTCATGCAAACCCACAAATCCGCCAACAGCTGCGCATTGGCTGGTGTGCCCACCTGTTTCCCGTCCCGCATCTCTTCTTTCACCGGGCTGGTGCCACTCGGCCTCGGAGTCGATTTGCGCAGTGTCGTATTCACGAATGAGGCCGTGCTCGCACTCGGGGGGCGCATGAAGGCTGGATCCACGGGGTGCGGGTGAATACCCAGGACACATGAATCCTGCCAGGCGTCAACACACTTCTCGCGGGAATTGAATCTGGAATTTCCGCTGCCGGGGTACCCCATGAGGCTGGCGTGGGCCTCGACCCTAGGATATATTCTCAATATCACCAGCAGCTCGCCGGTAGCCCACTCACCAGTTATCAAAAGTTCCCACAACATGGCCTTGCATCACCAGATGAAAAGGATAACCCCCACCCTCCTTCTGCACTCTCCTAGGGCAGTTTAGATTCCCGCGAAAGGGCGGCAAGCAGTAGTAGCGGGAGTCCTTGACGCGCTTATCCATCACCACCTCCTCGGGGCACAGGTTCGTCTAGGCGAGGCGGGGTTTGCGGGAGGGTGTGGTGGGATAAGCCATAATTGTGTGGATTGATTAGGAATCATCCTTAATGTGTTATCGCGCACTCACATGTCGCAAACCTGCAAATCTTCACGCTTCACCCATGAACCAATGGGGTCCCTGGCAGATTCTGTGCACTGGTGCTGCCAAAGGTCCGTTCCTAGCGCTACGGGACTTTATTGACCTAACTGCCATTATGCAGACTGGGAATCCCAAGATGAGTGCCCCGTGATCAAGTGTGAATGGCACGAGAAAGATCGCCAAGTCATCCGCAATTATCAAGAATTTCTTAACTCCCACCACCTCATGGAGGCCCGCATTGGTGCGTCTTCTCTCCCCTAAACTTTTCTCATGTCTCATTCTGCTCCTGCAGCGTGCTCAACAGCAATCGGTGCCTTGCGCTCCACTGCCGCAGACCCATTCAAGGTGCAAGCCTGGTGCGAGGACCATGAAAATTCTCGCAAGCATATTCATTACTCAAATCCGGCGCCAGCGCAGATGTGGGGCGCACAAACAGGCTGGGGCAAGGGCAGCGGCGGATGGCCGGGTGTTTGCGACCCTCAGTGGGACGGTGTTACACAAGTTCCTAAGACCCCCGGCAAGAATAAATGGCGCCAGCAATGCCTGAGGGACCGGCTTGCGGAGGCCGCCAGGCATGAGGCAGAATGGCGACAGGTTCGCGTGCGGGAGTGGTTTCTGCAGCAGTGTCTCGAAGACTACATTGATTGTGGGATCCCAACGCCGCGCTGGTTTGGGGCCAGATAATACCGTGTACTGTATATATTGCCCCACGCTGTGAATCTACCATTCATCATCCTCCGCTTCGTCCTCTTCCTCCATCAACAGTTCGGGGTCAGAGAAATACTGGCGGGCTTTGGGACACGTCTTGATTTCCTTCCCTGCTGGCACATTTTTTCGGACGGCTGCTCGCTGAGCACGGTGGGCAATCTGGTCGCGGAAGCTTCAAGGTGGTAAAAGGTCGGTGTCAGTCCGCAGAACAAGACATGACACACTGTTCGCGGTATTGTCTCTGCACCTCGCGGTGTCTCGCACGCTGCTCCTCTCCCTTCCCTTCGCGCGTTGTTCGTTGACATGGCTGGTGAGCATAGATAAGTACTTGGCACAGATTCCTTATTCCACTGACCTTCTGTGATACTTGCGGTAGGTTGCGAGCCGTCTCAAATGGTGTTCTTCGTCGTCGCCGCAATGCTGGAGAGCGGAGGTGGGCATTCTGAATCAGTTGATGTGGTCGCAAAAACAAAATGATGTCCCAAATAGGTCGGCGCTATTTTCTCTGGGAACCTATCCAAATTGGGCAAGCGTGCATCTGGATCCGGCCTAATTAGCTGATCTAATCACCACACCTTGGTCAGTGTTTGCGCGATAACATCCGCTACAGACCACTGGTGAGGTGCGTGTGGGGTGTTTTGGGGTCGCCCCGTGGTCCCACACCCTATTGAGAAAACAAGATGGGAAAAGTTTTTGCAAAAATGTAAATGTATTGAAAGGACCTAGTCCTCTTCCCGGGTTTACCTTCATTCGAAGAGTGTCTTCACTCCAGATGTTGTTCCCTCTGGTTTTCTTGGGCCAGAGGGCATATGGATGGTATATGCATCCTACACTACTGTTACAACGGTGTCAGCACGAGAACTGGAATTATAAGAGACGATGCAATTCTGCGGCGCCTAGCCTGTGAGTGCGCCACTTTATATGGCAGGCTCAATTGCCGCTGTTTCTTATGATTTTGGACCCCAAATCTGCTTGGGGCAGTCAGAGACAACAGTCAGGTGATGTATGATCACTGTACGAGACCTTGTACCCCTACAGATAACCTTAAAGTGTGATTGCGGTGGGGAACACGTCCATCTCCCGAGCCGGTCGCCATCACCCCCTCAATTGAGCTGCTGGAGCTGAAACTCTCGGTCCATGGGATGGGGCATACATGCTCTCAACTGAGTTCACACAACTTGGGTTTGAAACAAAGCAGTGGAAACGGCAGAAGGTGATATTGATAGGGGAGGGGGGCCGACAATAATGAAGATACGTAGAATATTAAGGTCGAAGTGGTGGCGATGTCCCGCGGTCGAGCGCATGAGCTGAACTCGAGGTCTAATCGATCAATGTATTCCCCCGGTCATCCGCTATATCTGCCAGGTGACGCTCAGTATAATGCAGAGATGTCTCTGTCCGGATTAAGACACCACTCACCAACTCATAAGTTGTGCTCCGGGATCAGTGTGGGTATTTCGGCGTCGTCGCTATCATCGGTGGTATCAAGAGCGCACAAGGAGCCATCGAGCAGGAGCGTGGTCCTAGAAAAAGGAATGAGTAGGGTGGGGTGGGCATCAAAAGAAAAATGGGAAAGGAAAATGAAGGAGAGCGCACCAGGGAAGAACATGTGTTAGGGTTGTGTTGTTCTAGTGAGAAATGGCTTCCAAGAGCCGCCCACATCAAATGGTCGCTGAGACTGATGCAGACCTCCCGCAATGCCGCCTCCAAAGTTTGTACCTGGACTTGGGCAGTATGAATTTGGATGGCGATGCGCGACATTCTGGCCCAATGGGCCACTATCATTTGGTAGCCCCGGGCGTGAAGCAGATGCTGTCGACTTAAGAAGAAGCGCAGCTTTTGGCGGGAGCCGAGCTGCTGTCGTGCAACTGCAAGCGCCAAGCCGAGTTGATGAAGTCAGAGGTCAAGTGGTACAGTTGAAGGTTGTTACCCTACAATTGGTCCTGTCATTCGAGAATGGTGTCGACAGGCCGGATGAACGGTGGAACTTCAGAGTTTTGGTTCTGTAGACTGAGGGAGAATAAGTACCCTGTAACTGTACGTGACGTGTGACCGTGTCACTTTGCCTTTTACGCTCATCAACCACCATGAGTTCTTTGGATGGGTCTTCCCTCGACAACCCGTGGGTCCTCACTGATCAAGGGAAACTAGTACTACTTCGTAAGGGGTTTTTTTTTTGCTTCACCGTGCTGTTGGGTTTGGGAACTGATTAACATGTGAAGGCCCACTCTTGAAACAGGCCGCTGGTGCTCGCGACAACACAGGTCAGTCGTCTTCCTGGCTTTATCACCATCAAGACACTAACTCTGGTCCCCAACAGCTGCGTGCGACGCAGCACCCGCGGCTGCCCAGGAGAAGAGACTCGTCATCTTCGAAAGTCCGCCTTCGACAATAGCTGTACCCGAGCATTCCCTTCGCGCAGTGCGCCAGGTGCACGCGCGCCTGGCTCGCGCGTGGCGCCTGGCCATTACCGCTCGCAGTGCGACCGACCCGGTGAACCTGCCCCTGCGTGAACCCTCCATGACCCCACCCAGGCGCCGCCATATGACTGCCAAAAATAATTGGCGCACAACGTCGAGCGTGGCCACCCACGTGCGTAAACGCCGCCGCTCAGAGACCGAGAATGAGGCAGCGCGGACTTACGAAGACTTGACGCTGGAAGGCGGGCCCTCAGTGCCTTTTGCGCTAGGTCCGGCCGCAGACTTGTGTAGGATCTGTGTCAGTGTTGAATGTGTAGGATCTGTGTCAGCGTTGAATGCCATCCGGTCTGGTAGGTCTTTTGTCTGGGCCCTCATTGCGAATATAAACTTTTTTTTCTTTTTGGTGTTTGTTTGTTTTATTCAGGTACCGATGCCTCCGTGTCATAGTGATTGACTCGCCGTAGAACTCGTCTCGCGTACCGTCCTTTTTTTTGGGTCGAAGAAGAGCCTGTCCGTTTTTTTATTTTTATTTTTATAAAAAAGCGGTTGTCAGTCATGTATTTATATATTTTTAATCTATATAACGACAATTTGCCTCGAACTATGCCCATGGATTTTGGGCTTGGATGCGACACCAGATTTTGATTTGCTGAGTGAGGGTTTCATGAGACAAAAAAAAAGGTCAATATTATTATAAGGCGGATGTTCAATCACCTTGTGAACACTCCGTACGAGTTCCTTGCGCTGCTCAATTACCTCGAGAGAAGGAACCTTGTCCTCATCTTCATCTTCACGGACACCGGTCCAGGGCATGTTCAGACGAAAGAAACCAAAAGATTCAAAGTATTTGCGCATGAGCTCATCCAGAAAATGCCAGGCGCGATGGTCTGTGAGAGCTTCATGGTATTGGTCCAAATAATGGTGGAGAAAGCGAAGTTTGGTGGGCTCAATGGGCGCGGCAAATCACACGTGATCAAGCGTGGATTCTTGCGCTTCCTCCTGTCTCCCGTCCCATCGCGCCTCCCCCTCCGCCACTTGTGTTTCGATGTCGACTTCACACAAGGGCCAAAAGCCGAAGCCGACGCTGGTGGTGTCCGGCACCGTGAGTCAAGTGCATTCTCACAGCGCCGACAGCGAACACGAGTGGGTGTAGTGCGCCAAGATGTGGGCATCTCAACTGCGGCTGACCCTTTATGAGGAAGATCTGGAAACTAATCGCGCATGGGCAGATCCTTCTTTCACATACATGCTGGGCGACGATTCCGTGTCTTCGCAGGCCGACAACCTCGAGGTGCCGAGCGACGGGATTGAGGTAGTGTTGCCACCAGCGGTGAGGTACCCAAATTTGGTGAGCTTGGTATTTGTGTTCCCACTGGCTTTGCTCATTTGTACGACGCAGGATCAGCCGCTGAAGACGTGGTATCCGCACACCGATGAATACCTGCAGGAGCAGCTGTGCCGCGAGGGCCAAGGGTCCGACAAGACTTATTCGAAGTGCATGGGTGTACGGTGCCAAGACCCGGACAAATTTTGTCCCAATCGCGGCTGCGATGGCTTGGTGGAGTTCCGCTGTGTAGACCAGGCGTGCATGGGGGAGTTGATGCACTGCGCAGAGTGTATCGTGGCTGCGCATGCCCAGCTGCCCACACATTTCGTGGAGGTATGGACTTCCAGCTCCGATAATACGTGTATTTACGAAAGGCTCTTACTCAGAAGTGGACAGGGACCCATTTCCAACACAAACGAACCTGGCTCCGCGAGTTGGGCCTCCGGATACAGGTGGGCCATTCATATGGAGTGCGCTGTCCATACAGGGAAGCTGCCCCCTCAGATTTTGTGCTGTATGATGTGTCGGGGGTTCACGAGATAGCAGTGTATTTTTGCAGGTGTCCTATGCCTGACAACAAGCTCCTGCTGGAACACCGGATACAGTTGCTTCGAGTCTGCTGGTGGCCAGCAACAGTCATCGCGCCGAACACCTGCGCGACTTTCGCAGTTCTACGCCTCTTTCAGTCACTCAATTGTTTGGGGAAGCTATCCACCTACGATTTCCTGCGCAGACTCGAAATGTGCACGAACCATGATGGTTTGGATAAACCCCCGGTGAGTTGCGTTATGGATATAAACTCAGATGCAGTTGCTTACACAAGGGGTAGGATCGACGGAAGCCCTTTATGCACATCATGCGCCAGTGGCGTGAAGTGAAGCACATGAAACGGGCTAAGCGCGGGCACGGCCCAGGAGGCATCTGGGCGATGAAGCACAGGGAGCTGGCGGTGATGTGTCGAGCTTGCCTGCAGCCTGACTACAATCTGCCCGACGATTGGAACGAGATCGAGGGGACATATCGGTGAGCCGAGGGTAAGGACTGGCGTGCAGCACACTGATAATACATAGGTTTATTTACTTTTTATTCCTTGCCCGGGACATGAACTTCTGGCTGTCCAACAGAAATGTGTCGTCTGAGGTCAATGACCCGATTATGGGCAACGGTTGGGGGTACTTTTGCAAACGAGAGGGCGAAGACAGCTACAAGGCCCACATTGCGAAACATGTCGACGAGCAGGAGGCATCAAAGTGCTCGAGTTTCCAGGTGATGTTCATGGCGAACAGACAGCGGGTGATGGGGATCGGTGGGGTGACGTGTTCGAGGCACAATATGTGGGGGCGAATGGAATCAGCGATCTGCAGGTGGGGGAGAGGTCAGTTGCCTTTTTGGGTCTTACCTTTTGGGATTGTACTGAAGCACATTTTCGGGATTTGGTAGATATTGCAACATGGATTTCCTGCTGGTGTCGGTGCTGTTAACGTTCACTTTGATGTGTGTTATAGTCCCATACGATATTGCGTGCCAATACATGGTGAATTTCTGGTCGCGGATGTCGCAGATGCCTGAGACGATGCAGCTGAAGCTGGTGCCGGGAAACGTGTGGTGGAAGGTGGAAGTTGGCACCTTCCACCTCACAAGAAGAAGTGCCACTCGGCGTACTCATTTCACTGGATGTGGGGTGCAGGAATGATGCACGGAGAGGGCGTGGAACAAAACCCGGCCTTTTCCAATGGGACTGCAGCATCAACGAGGCTGATGGGCCCAGGTGCACGTCAGGCAACCCTGGAGGATGTATTTGGCTTCCATAACTATGACTGGGTCCTCGCAATGTGTACGTCAAACTCTTTTGTCTTTGCCGACGCTGGATTAACTGACATATAAAACAGATTGCATTCTCACAAACTGACTCGCAGCGAGTATAAAGGCGGGTACGAAACATAGAATGGCCTTCAAGGTGTTCAGCGGGGACTAGAGGTGATACAGCCCGAGCAAGTGGCGGAGTGGATGGCTTGGGTGGTCGGTGGGAGGCGAAGCAGCACGCGGATGGGGCTGAGTCGCCTTTCGAACTGGCTGAGGAAGGTAAGCCAGGGGCGCAGAGTTTGCGGAGCTTGGATACTGATTGTTGTGTTAGTAACAGTGCTTCGCGACATCCAACTGAAGATTGCGGAGGAGGAGTTGCTCTGGACGGATGACGGGGTTGAGATCAAGCAAGAGCACTGGCCGGGGAGCTTCATCAGCATGGGCTTGGAGCTTGAACAAGTCCAGTAGGTGATTCAGTGTTTGATGAATACACAAGGCGCTATTTCAGACGCAAACTTGAGATAGATGTACGAGCTCTCAAGGACCCAACGCCAACTCAGAGGCTCGCATTTACGAAGTGGAGAACTGCGCTGCTGAAACGGATCCACAAGTTCCGGGATATACAACAGGTTTACATGCCCGCAGCCCGCGCAATTCTCACCGATGCACAAAAACAAGTTTTCGACGGCAATGGGGAGCAGTTCCCCGAGGCCACCCGTCTTTTCATGCCGTCGGAGATCGAGCAGCAGACAGTAACCATATGAAGTTTGATTAAACAATCAGCGTCTCGACGGGGGAACAGGTTTAATCATTGATTGATTAATCACCTGTGGGGGCACAGTAAGGGACCAGCAGGGCAATGGGTACTTAGGTGCAGAGGTTCTGTTTAAACCGTGATTATGTTCTGTTTAATCTGAAGACTGTTCATGTTCTGTTTAAACCGTGATTATGTTCTGTTTAATCTGAAGACTGTTCACGTTCTGTTTAAACCGAACAAAAACAGTGTTCATACCTTTTTAAAGGGAAAAAATGCCAGCTGGGGGACTTGAACCAGTGACCTCCACCAAACCAAGAAAATACGAGGCATAACAGCATAACCCCTACACAATGCAACCAATACACAGCAGCCACTGCCCAGGAATACACTAGGCACTAATTAACATTTTGACTTAGAGTTTTTGCAACCAACTTAGAATCCAGATAAGGACTTTCTCACTCTCCACCTGACTTCTTTGCTCACTAATGACACTGGTATGCGGGAGGGGAGGCGACTAAGGCCCTGGAGGCGGTGCAGGGAGGGTTACACACCAGGGTCAGGGGATGATGATGAAGGGTCAGGGAATCTTGCGGCAGATAAATATCCAGATCCACGCCGCCAAGCTTCGCTACCATTCGCGCGTGCAGCTCTACTCGCACTGCGGGGGCATGGCATATGGGAGGAGAAATTGAAGGTTTTGAATGAGGACGACATTCGGGCCCCCAATGAGCCTGCACTGACGGCAGAGGAAAAGGCGCAAAACGTGCATTGGGTGGAGCTCGGGGGAGCAGTTATTGAGGGAGGGGTGGCAAGGGCGGTGGGGGTGGCAGCCAGCGAGGGATCACACACGCTGTCCTGGATTTGGTACACAGTGAACATGCACGACAAGGATGATCAAGAGACGCGGCTGCACAACGAGGAGGAACAAGACCCGCAGCTGCAGGATGGTAAGTTTTCTTTCGCTGTACAGTGTTCTTTTGCGTGACTGATGGAACACATCAGCTCTTCGGGTAGAATGGTGCAAGGCTTTTTCTCGTGCCAAGCGGTATTCGGAGGATGTGCGGTTTCTGCGGGAGGAGATGTGACACACGACCACTTTTGGCTGGAAGGAGGCGCAAAATTGGGATGAGCTGGCAGCGCAGGAGCTACCAGGCGCAACACCGGAGCTTACGGAGGGATGGCATGCATATGCCGCAGAACATGCGCATACCGAGTGGCGAACCTGCCTGTGGCTGGAGGAAGGTGGGCTGGGATTTTGCGGAAGGTGCACCAGTATCTCGCGGGAGTGTCGTTGCTGGATGGGGATCGGACGGTGGTGGCGCTGGAGCTCGGGGACAAGCTCAATCCGGAGGCGGAGGAGGCCCGCCTCGAGGGCGAGGACAATTAAAGGCGAGGGGCGCGCGCAATGCCGCCGTTTTTGTACGCATACGGAAGCCAGTGGCGTCTGATGTACACATTTGTAAATATCTATAGCATATTCTTTAAATATCTGTCGCGTATGCGGTTACCCGTCGCGCGTGTCACAAAGGGCAGCACCATGACAGAAATGAGCATTTAAGTGTGGCGTGGGCGGCAGTCACAGCCCAAATAGGGGGGGGAGAGGTACATTGTATTAATGGCACACACTGATGGACTGATCCAGCTATTGCGCTAATGCAATGTACCCCCCCGTCATGGCAGGGTACAATACATTGTGGCTACACCCATTGGTGAACAAAAAAAAAAGCACCCAAAATCCAAGGAAAATGTAGACTCACGACACAGGGTACCCCCATGACAGATTCCGCATACGTGGTGGGCCTGGAGGACGTCGTAGTCCGGGGGGCGCTCATCCGTGAGCCACAGGTTATCGGCCGCAACAGGCGGTGATAGGCGCGTGCACGCACCGAAGCAAATGATCGAGTGGCAGATGGGACGAGCCGGGGTAGGGGAGGCTGGCATGAGGGGTTGCAGAGGGGCCCGATAGCCAGTGATTGTTATTTCCGGAGAGGAAGGCACATTGACGCCGTGATAAGGACCACAGTGCCGCTATGAGAAGTTGTTTTATCAAATAGACAGTACATTTGGCCTCTAGGGGTTATTTAGCGTTGGAGGATAGTGGGGATGTAGGATTAGGACGCATGCGTGGTCCGAGTGAGAGTGTTTGCACGGGATCGCACAAGGCATACGTTCCGTGAGTTTGTGTTGGGGGTACCTGCTGTTAGGCATAAATGGGTGTGGGGGTAATAGTTACCTGTCCTAGGTCACAAGCTCGAGCGAACGACACATTGTTTCCTGTGAAATCCGATGCCTATGCGATCCTTCCCTCGTGTTTCCCCGATGTTCCCAACGAAGGTGGAAGGCTTAATACAATGTTTTACAGTTATAACGCAAGTGACAGCGACCCAGGATGGTGCTGGTCAGTTGAACGTATGGTATGTCTGGTCGTGATGCTGGGTTGCAGACAGTTATTTAAACCAATATGGCTTCACCCAGGCCGACTTCTACAAAGCATGAAGCTCGCGAAGTTGGTGATCCTCTTACGGGGAAGCCCGATGATATGACTTGGGGTCCAATGAGTGGGGACCTTGCTAATGGAGGTGTGTGAGTAAAGTGCCTTGCTAGAGGCAAGTGAGGATGTGGTCAACTTGGTGTGAGCAAGGCTTGGTTGCACAGGTGGGGGTACAGGTGGTGGGGAGATCTAGGCTCCGAAAATTGACTTGGAGTTGACTGACTACAATGCACTTTCCTGCTATCCTTTTATACCGTTTTGCCTCCCAACCATCCCTTTGATGCCCGCTCATTTGGTTCCATCCCCTTCGCATTTGAGGGTGCTTTCGCAGGAGCGGACGTGCTGTGCGTTCAGTATTTGGGGCTACGGACGAGGCTTACGGACAAATTTTGGGGTTCATTTCCATAAACGGACAGAGTGTACGATGTGAATTGGTATGGACGCAGGACCTGTTCCGTTGCAGAGCGAGTTTCTGGGTCATAAATGGTCAGTTATTGGTCAGAAGACATGTCCGGACACATCTGAGTGGGTTTCAAGTGGTTTGGATGAGTGGAAACTGGATCGGACGAGGCTTGCATTCGAGTGTTGGTGACTTCCCAGGTGTGGGAAGAGGATACCAAGCCCAGGATGCCTGCTATTGGTTGGTCAGTACCATTCTCCTGGGTCATAGCATGTGGTGTCTGTTGCACTCAAGGATTGTACGTGGGGTGCAAACTTGGGGAAAGAGGAATTTGCGTCCAGTGGGTATTGCATGGTTAGCACAGTGGTTAGATGGGTCACTCGTACGATTCGGAGCATTGGCCAGCAACCATAAGCTGCATGCATTTGATGGGAATCCGGATTTGGTAACTTCAATTCCCAATTTGGATGAACGGGTGCCTCGTACGTTCTTGTCCTGAGCTCGGTTGAAGGGCCATGTGAGCACGTGCCTCTTGCGGGCGCGCATGTTGCGGGTTGAGTGACGCCTGCCCTCTGCATCGCGAGTGGCAATCCCATCGAGGGGGCTGTGCACGACCACGGAGATGGCGACACAGCGCTTGTGTCGGACTTGCGGGTTGATGGTTGAGGGAGGGCCTTCGTGGATAATTCGGCACATGGGGCGAGTGGGGGACACTTCATAAGTTATAGTGAGCGGCACCGTTCGACAGGGTAGATCATAGGCACACCTACATTGTTGGACAAGATGCCTGCGAGCATCGAGGACCAAAGGATTGCTTTCCGCATCCCCGGGGTGCACTCTACTGAGCGACATGATGGTTAGAGGCAAGTGAGATCACAACGAAAAACATCAACAAAAGAAAGCAAAACAGAGAACGTGATCATATTTCGAAACAATTTTTCACTCGGACATGGACAAATTGGTATCGGCAGGCCCATCCTCTCCATCAAATTCCGAATCATCGTCGAGGTGCAAGCCAATGTTGCAGAGAGTGGTGTACATGTAATACTGCACCCTTTCACTCCACTCCTAGTTTTGAGATGAGTGCAAATCCTTCAATCTGGTCGCGTATACATACCCAGATCCCGTGGAAAGGGTTGCGGATGTGCACTTTGACCATGCAATCCTTGCAGAGGTCGGGCATGCCGCAGTCGTTGCAATGGAAGAACGCTGGCTGACCGCACGAGCATTGCATGCACCCTCGCAACTGCCAAGTCGGCTGAATGAGCATGCGCTGTACCCGCTAATTTCCGAATCAGCCCTGCTCTGCAAGAAATAAGGAAAAAAGGGCCCACCACAAACATCATTTCCAATTCCTGAATGGACGTCGGGGTGCCCGCCATGAATGGTTATTGCTTCAACTTTCAAAACCCCAGCAGAAAGCCCCCACAATATATATCACGAGGAAGTGGAGATGGGATATCCCGCTATCATAATGATCAGCTCGTGCGTGCCACGTGCCCTATCACGCACCTGAGATGTTTCCTTGGCGTGTTTACAAGCCCCAATGGTTTCTATTGGCGTTGAGACAGAGACACGACTGTCAAGTTCATGTGAGAAGCAAAATATTTCATGGATTTACGATGATATATGTATGGCTAGAAGGCTTCACCCGTGGTTATCGAGCTGGTGCACTAAATGGCAGTGACAGCGGTAGCACGTGGCTATGGCATGGGCTGAAGTCAGGTGTTCGCCTTTTAGGCCAGAAATAAGTTAGAAAGCGACGCAGAGAGAGCAGCAATCACACTGACAGTAAGTAGGTCATCTGCTGGCACACCTTTTTGGTTTCTTGCAGGAGCTTGCGACAATGCCCTGCGCGGCCAGCCGTGGCATAAGTCGAGCTGTAGGTGGTGATTTTTAAAGAGGCGTCTTGCGCGAGGAGAATGGTGTCTAGGCACAGGGAGGTCTCACCAGGCTGCATGTCGGTGATGGGGGGGCAAAACCGCATCACGGGTGATGCTGAAAATTTGGGGACAGCATTTGCTCAAGACGTACCAGATCAGCACCTACGCTTCAGTCTGAGCTTCCTGTACATCCAATGGAGTCTATAGAGTGTGTGTCATTAGATAGAGACCTCCCACTGGGAGAGAGATTCAACCAACGTCGGGCGACATTGAGAAGAGTCCAAACAAGAACTTGTGAAAGGAGGAGAGAACAATGACACGTGGTCACAGCGCAGCAGTCACACCAGGCCGGATGCCTCTGGCCTGTTTGGGCCGGCGCTTCGCGAGAGATGGGTGCTTATACGCTATCTCCTTTTTTGGCGCATGTACAAAACCGCAATTTTGCTTTCATTTACTGTACTCCGCACCATTCAAGTTTTCTGCATGTGTTGGACGTGGTTCTGAGAGCCAACCAGAAAGCTGGAAAGCAACAACGCTGAAGAAGAGCAATGTCAGATATACTAAACGGATCAAAACCATCCATGCGGCCACCCTGATTATCCTCTCAACGATCTGACATTAGAAAGGAGGTCGGGTGTTCTAGCCAATTCAGAGCATATATAGTTCCATAGGGCTTTGGTGTGCAAGAAATAAAAGTGCCAGAAATCCGTCTGAAGAGCGTTACAATCTCTTGCCCATAAGTAGACACTCTGTGGTGACTCCCATGTCCACACGCCGGGTGGCTGCCTCCAAGACTCGCAAGGCTTCGGACACATATTGGCCTGGAAGCCTCCTGTGCCCTCCTTCTCACTCCCGCAGGCAATCTCTGGCAGAAAAGAAAGAAAGTCATCGCAAGGCAGCGGCCTCATATTATGCTCGGTGCGCCTCTCATGGTCCCACCCGAGGCTCACCGATAACACAGAGGTGTCCCAGGCACCCAGAGATCAAGGGAAAAAACCGCCTGAGTCTGCAAAAGTGCAGGTGGGTTGTCATTCACAGTTTCTATATAGTGTGTGGATGCCTGCGGTACAGAGAGGCCACGAAGGCCAAGAGACGACAGTGGGCCCCTCCCAAGAAAGGGAAGGCTGCTGCCCCACTCAGCGACAGGCTCTCACGATGGTCATCCAGCTTCGACCTCAATCTGGTCACCAACGAGTTGCTCAACGGCCCCATCCACTTCAAGGACCCACGCGGTGCACCAACCTCTGAAGACGAGGACTCCGATTTCTGCTGCATGGATGCACAACGCCGAGTGCAGACTGAGACATCTAAGCGCACCACCTCAGCCCAGAGTTCACCCCTCATGCCCACGCCCGATGAACACCTCGCGATCGAGGTTCTGGCGGGAATGGGGGGTCATATTGGGGGCTCTCAAGACTCTGTCCTCAGGATGGCAAATCTCCTCAGTGCAGATGGGTGTGTGGCCTAGAGTGCTGCACACAATGGACTGATTGAATATGTTACAGGGATTCGGTCGAGCGTACGCAGCCGCTGACATCGGCGCGTCCTTCGGGGCATCCTTCCAGCTGAGTACAGTCGACTCTGGCTGCGCTGGTGCAGCTCAACGAAGGCCCGCTGACGACGCCAACGGTAGTGGAGCAGCGTTACTGGGTGCCCAAGATGTTAGGCTTCTGGGACAGTATCTCCAATACCGCCAATTCAATATGATCGACGAGTGGTGCAAGCAAGTATCCCAGTTACGGGTCGAGGATGATTGATGCATTTAGACTCTTAGATATATCCTACTCAGATGCATCTGGACGCGTCTTCCGACCAATAACTGACCTTTTATGGCCCAGGAATCCGCTCTGCTATGGAACGGGTCCTGTGTCCGTACCAATTCGCGTTGCACGCTCCGTCCGTTCATGGAAATGAACCCCAAAATTCGAACGTAAGCCTTGTCCGTCGCCCCAAATACTGAACGCACGCCGTGTACGTTCCTGCGCAAGCACCCTCAAACGTGAAAGGGATGGAACCGAACGAGTGGGCATCAAGGGGACGGTCGAGAGGCAAAAAGGTATAAAAGGATAGCAAGAAAAGGGTGTTGTAGTCAGTCAATTTTCGGAGCTTAGTTCTCCCCCCACCACCTGTACCCCCACCTGTGCAACTAAGCCTCACTCACACGGGTTGACCACATCCCCACTTGCCTCTAGCAGGGCATTTCACTCTCACACCTCCATTCGCAAGGTCCCAACTCATCGGACCCCAAGTCATATCATCGGGCTTCCCCGTAATAGGATCACCAACTTCGCGAGCTTCACGCTTTGTAGAAGTCGGCCTGGGCGAAGCCATATTGGTTTAAATCGCCATCTGCCACCCAGCGTCACGACCGGACGTACTATACGTTCGACTGACCAGCACCAGCCGTCGTCGCTGTCACTTGCTTTATAACCGTAAAACATTGTATTAAGCCTTCCACCTTCATTGGGAACATCGGGGAGACATGAGGGAAGGATCACAGCATAGGCATCGGATTTTACAGGAAACAACGCGTCGTTCGTTCGAGCTTGTGACCTAGGATAGGTAACTATCACCCCCACACCCATTTACGGCTAACAGCAGGTACCCCCAACACGAACCCACGGAACGTACGCCTCGTGCGATCCCATGCAACACTCTCACTCGGACAACGCACACGTCCCAATCCTACATCCCCACTATCCTCCGACGTTAAATAATCCCTAGAGGCCGAATGGGCTGTCTATTTGATAAAACAAATTCTCATAGTGGCACCGCGGTCCTTATCACAGCGTTGTCTTGGATGAATTGCGGGGGAAGTTTCGTACACTCGGAATATTAGCCTCAGATCAAAGCCGCAAACCGAATGTGGCTCGCCTATTGAAGAAAAAATGTAGTATGGGGTATCCCCCTTCTCAACAAAGCAGGGATGATCACGAACAAGATAGTCGGGATAGAATAGACATAGACAAGCGCGAGGGGGGAAAAGAGCCTGAAGGGCCATGGCGGTCAGAAGGGATTGACACATGCTGCAGCCGATACCTTTTGGGGATATCCACCACTTGCACCAAATGCTCGCTGGAGACATTGCGATGTCAGGCAACCTAGTCACAATGAACATGACGCTGGAGGAAGTTGTGCCCGATACAATGACGGAGGGCCACGATCCACGCTTCTGGTGCTTGCCACCAATGAGGGAGGACCTTAACGTGGTGGTGAGGAACGGGGGTGGTTACGAGTTTTATCTCGTCACCCAAGGTCGGAAGGTGGGGGTCTGGAGAAACTGGTGAGTACAGGCATCTAGCTGCGAGTGCTCCATCTGATGTTCGACACAGGACGGTTGCGAAGGCAATGATCTCCGGCTAACCCGATAACGCGCATAAGGGGCATCACTCCTACCCGCATCTGGGGGTCCACAGTGGAACGGAGACAAGAAGGGGAAGCCGTCGACATCCAGAGGAGGCGAGACGACATCCACCACGCTGACCGGCACCACGCCCACGACTACCGATGCACCGATGTGACGTGCACCAAGATGTTCCTCCTCGTTTCCGGACCGCAGGCAGACATTGGGGACGCTGGTGGCAGGAGGGGATACCTCGTCCCGTGCGACCAGCTGTTATTTCGCTATATTCGGGATGGGGGTCGTGTATAGCACGAAGTGAGTCTTTGAGTGTTGTGGGTCGTTGGTTGATGCTAAATATTGCAAGGTACGCCACACAGATGGTGTTCGACGACGCGTTCAAGGAGGGAGGGGAACCCGAGCTTTTGTCGACGGATGACTTCGAGGTTACGCTCGCGTACACAGAGGGGGATGTATAAATTATCACTTATTCCATTTTTTGTTTCTGTGGTTTGTGGTTTGAAAGGAGCTCCGTCTTCAGGAATAATTAAGTAATAAAATTCAGAAAGGGAAGCATACTTACTACGTGAATATATAGGGATAATGACCACGTGAAAGAGGAAAGCGCGATGTTGATCAAAACTTTCTCTCAGTCCCACAACACCGCCCACATCTTGACCAGCCAATATTGTCTAAGCGGCAAGAGTACCACACGAAGCTTTGAGAGGTGATTAGGAGTTCCTCTACAGCAGATAGCGGGACCTGACACAGAGCGTCAACGATTGGGTCAATGGTACAGGGGACAATACACGAGCCTCTTAAAGGTGGAGAAGACATCGTTTGGAGAACTCTTCACCAGGCTTGGACACTTGCAAGAGATGCCTCGTCAGCCGCAGCTATATCACTTCTACTCGAGCCAACACTACGACTCGCGCATCAAACCTCGCGGGGTGGCACGCATGGTGGCCCTGCGGAAACACAGTGATTATTCAGGTGCAGCAATGCCTGCCATGATCAGCATCCAGAATGAAGTGACGAAGGAGTGTTGGGATGAGGAAACCGAGGTGTTTCAGGAGGAGACGAGACGGGCCCTGGAGCGCGAGTATGAGATCACGTTGAAGGGATGGAAGGAGTCGCTGGCGGATAGCCTGGCAAGAACACCTGAGGAGTATAACGCGTAAGCGAGATTTCCTTATTGGGACAGACCTGAAAACTGACGGGTCGAATACAATATAGGTCTTTGAAGACCGCAGCAGCCTACTTGCAGCCATGGTGCGATTTGATCGCCGAGCGGTACTGGATGTGCGTCTCAGTGGACCAATCGGGGATCGGGGAGGTCGCATCGAGATGCGCAGGTAAAGTCACCCGCTTTGGGCGACGCGGATAGAAGATACTGAAATGAGACTGCTTGCAGCGTGCACACTAGGCAAACACGGGGCTTGGTGCAGAACTATTGGCCTCGAAGCGACCCTCAAGGATTCTCAGTCGTTGAGGCAAAAATGGTAGAATTCGCGCATCATGTTTTCAGTAGGAATCTGGGTTTGAGGAATGTGAATAGCGACTAATATTGAGGTATCTATTACAGCGGAGGCCGAGTGTGAGGTGCGAAGGACGGAGGAACAGGCCACCGACCTCCCACGAACAGAGCCAGGTCAGGGTTCGATACCGCCCCCAGCGTGGGTGCGGGGAATGTCATCCAGTGGGGCGGCTGTCAGGACAGGCACAGCCCACGCTGCCTCGGGCCACCTGGAAATACCACATATCGCCTCATATTAAGGCATACCACGAGTGCACCCGTGGGTAACTCGGATCCGTGGGAACGAGTACTCACAAAGAAAAAAGCCATACTCAGATCTGTGAGTGTAATACCCACAGATCATATGAGTACTCGTGAGTATTGAAAAACCTGCAGGTACCTGTGAGTACCTGTGGGTTTTGGTTATATTTTGGTGATTTGGTCGCTCAAACATACCTCATTTACGTTGTAGAGTGGTATCATTGCTCTGAACTCATGGAGGTACCACCTCATTAAGCTGTACAGGCAGTAGAAATATATATTAGGCAGTGTTCTGAGTCCGAGTACTCGTGAGTTTGCAAAGCTTTCAACCAAAATTGATACTCGGATCCGTGGAAAACTCATGGCCACAGGTACTCGGATCCATGAGTATGGATACTCGCGAGTTTTCCCACGAGTATACTCACATTGACCCGCGGGTAACTCGCACTCGTGGTATGCCTTACCTCATATTAGAGGCTACCTGTGTATCATGGGCAACCTCTAACATGAGGCGATTTGAACCTTCCATGGAACCCTTCTATGGGCCTGTTCCATCCATTCCACCGACCACCAATTTGTGAGCGAAAACCAGCACCATAAAAGCATCAGTAAATTTTGTGACCCAGTAAAATTCCATGCCTTCCACCAACCGCAGTCAGTAAATTTCGTGACCTGGTAAAATTCCACGACTTCCACCAACCAGGGTCAGTAAATTTTGTGACCCGGGAAAATTCCACGACTTCCACCAACTGGGGCCAGTAAATTTTGTGACCCGCTGAAATTCCACGACTTCCACCAACTCGGGTCAGTAAATTTTGTGACCCGCTGAAATTCCACGCCTTCCACCAACTGGGGTCAGTACATTCTGTGACCGGTCAAAATTCCGCGGCTTCCATCAGGTCCATGTCACACCCTCTGTGACTTCCACGAATTCCATGTACTGTTTGGACCTGGTGCCTGCGCAAATAGCTTCCACCACTTCCATAGTTACTTTGAAATGACCTAATTTCCACTGCTTCCACAGACATAAACAACTTGATTCAGGACTCATACATCCTTGTCTGTGGCTAGTACCATCACAGTCTCTATGGTCTCCGCAAGCTACTGCACCTCCACGTCTTCTCCCTCATCTCCATCGCTCTCATCAGTCACCCACCCATCATCATCATCGTGTCCAGTCTGTTGCGCAAGTCTTCCACGTTCCACCTCGGCAGCAATAGCCAATGCCTCGTCTTCTTCCTCCTCTGTGTTCATAGCGTCTCACTGGGTGGTGGGCTCTGAAGGTGGGGTGAGATGAACACCTGGCAACAGGGTCCCACTGAAGCATGGACCCAGCTTCCTCGCAAGTGTCCTGAGGCGCTTCATGTGGTCTTTATCAAACGCCCTCGCTGCATCCGATACTTCCCAATGAAGAATGCCAGGTGGGGGTCAGTCTCCCTCACCTCTGCCTCCTTTGCAAGCAGGAAGACCCTCTCGTCCCTGATATATGTCACAAGCCTGCGTATTTCAATATTGAGGCAATTGATTTCCTCCTTTGCACGCTGAATTTTGAAGTAGGTGTCCATCATTTCTCGGGCTCCTGGTGTTGCCCATGGCCCAAGGGCTGCATTCCCCTCTGGATCACGGAGGATGTCGAAGTCAGCCAGGAAGGTGAAGTCGATTACCTCACTCCAGGATAAGGTACGTCTGGGTGGATCAAGGGCAGCAGCAGCTGCGTTATACCGATCAAGGGCAGCCCGAATCGTACATGACCGGGTTTGAAGAGCCTTTGCAATGTGCTTTCTGAGCTTGTATCCTATATCAATTGTTAGAACCTTGATTGTAAAGCCCAGTTACAATCCTTACCAGTTCCAGACATATTCATCTTAGTTAGTTCAAAGAGGCGCTTCACCACAAGCTCCTCCAATTTGTTGACTGCCCCACTATAACACCTTGTGGCCACTAGCTCAGCCACCTCTTCATATTCCTGACTCTCAGTTGTCCACCGAACCTCTATTACCATCTTTTCCTCCATCTCCTGGACTGATTTGACTGCCTTATCGTAGTTCTCCCGGGTGTGCCGCCTCACAGTCCCATACGCCTTTGACCGCTCACCAAAGACAACATTGAATCGTTCTCTGGTGGGTGGAAGCAGTGGAATGAGTAAAGGCTTGGTGCATGGAAGCAATGGAAGCAATGGAAACGGCCAAGGGGCGGTGGAACACATGGAAGGGAGCTTTCAAAAACAAAGACTTACTTCCGATCTGCCTGGTTTACGAGCTGCTGGTAGTATTCCATTTGGTCCGTCTCCTCTGAATCTTCTTTGGAGAGCATATTCAGGTATTCCTCCTCCTGTCTCAGGTGTTCCTCAAACACCTCAGTGCTAGCGAAGGGCCAGGAAAGGCGGGGCAAAGTAGTTGAGATGATCAGAGCTGGGCTCAGTGAGTCCGCCCTTCTATTTTTTCTTCACTTTGTTCTGGGCTTGTTCATTAACACAATTACAGATGCAATGTTCAGGTCTGTTGGCCAGACCATGAACTACAAGGAATACCGCAAGATCATCCAGGCTGGGATAGGGGTTGAGCTTGTCGGATGGCCTGCGGGTACTCCGTTTGAAGCGCTGTTGACAATTGGGACAGGTGGAGCCGCCGCGCTGGATGAGTTCTGGACCCGTCTCAAGTGCAAAGCCTGTCACTGGGCAGATATTTCCCCCAAGGACCACAAGGCGGCCCTCAAGGAATACCCCAAGAAGAAGAAGAACTACGAGACAATGTGGAAGCCAAAGCGGGAGGTGGTGAAGGCAAAGGAGCTTGCAGCAGCAGCTACCGTGAAGTGGGCAGAGAAGAAGCGGAAGCGTGAGGAGAACGATGAAACGGTGCGCTTACAATATGTCTTGAATATGCTAAGTTATAGTGTGTTGTGAAACAACACTAAAACCACACAAACAATATCTTATCACTCCCAAAAGACTAGCGCAATCCTTAGGTGAGTTCGGGTCCGGACCGTAGTATGCGGCCAGCAGGTTTGGATTGTATAGTTAACAACGAAACAAGTACTATGAGGCACTAACAAAGTCCCCGCGGCACTTCACTTGGCAAGTTACAGCAGTTATTTTTCTGCTGCGGCGTTGGATGAATGTTTGTATGAGACGGATACAAGAAGGTAGTGACTATAAAGATAGTTCTATCACTTCAGGGCAGAGTTTGTACTTGGTGTTCACAAAATATCCCCAGCAATGGCCAATTCCAATTGCTATAACGAGGCAAGCTGTTTCGTCCTTGGCAATTCTCTTTACTGCAGGACTCTCCCATACAGCAGACCTAAACTTGTCCTCGTTTAGGGATGTTTCCTTCACTTTTATAGTAACGGCTTAAGCGTTGATTGCAAAGTCCAGCTAATCGATCCAACAGCTAATGACAGGACTCTCCCTGATGAGTGTGAAGCTTAACTGATGAGTCCCTTGCTTGACAATTCGAGCCAACAACCAACTTCAATTTATAGACAAGTTACAAACAGAGATAGTAGCAAAATATGCCTGAGGACACCCACGCCGATAGACGGTGCGATGAACTCACTGTATGCGGGTTCTACAGGCTGCTTTTATAGTACTAGTACAAACGAAAGGAGATAAACTAGATACAGTCACGGCCAAAATGATGTTCCCAACCAAATTAGGTCCCAAGATCACATTCATCTGGACATTTCATATAGTTCTGGCTCTATCACGTGTTTCATAACATATACACGTTGTCCCTCCCAAAATTCTAGGTCACTGGGACATGTTCTGGCCATGCTAGACAGTATTCAGTGCAAAAACAGCCCCAAAACAGAAATTACCTAATACGTAATATTTTCGGAGGTTCATCTCTATCACTAATTGTGCATGAATTAGCTGAGTAGATCTATTTAGTTTTTATGTGAATCGGTGAAGAACTGACAGAGATATAGGGAATTCTTTGGAAACATCCCAAACAGAAAACTTTCGATCCGCGCCCTCGGTACTGACATCGGCTGTAAAGTATTCACACATAGAATTCTGTGGACAATTGGTGGAGGTTTGCGCAGATTCACCAAGTGCGCATATTTACGCAAACACGGTGTGTGGGTTTTCTATGGATGAAAACCCCTACTACTGTACCTTCAAACAGTTGTAAGAGGTAGATGGAGGTCCTATGAGCCCAAAATTATCCAGAGACATAATTCTGTGGACGATTGGTGGAAGTTTGTGCAGATTCACCAAGTGCACAAATTTGTGCAAACACAGTCCTCGGGTTTTCTATGGACAAAAACCCCTACTACTGTACCTTCAAACAGTTGTAGGAGGTAGATGGGGGTCCTGTGAGCCCAAAAGTATCCAGCGACAGAATTCTGTGGACAATTGGTGAGATGAGATGTAGCCTGACGTGATTAATACACCGGAGCTAGTCTCAACAAACCAATTGGCCTGCGGATGGTTTACATGAAATGAATGAAAGATCGAACTTTGTTCAACCATGGGAAATCTGTTCAATTTCAGCCATTTCAGACTCAAAGAATTTAAGTTCGGCACTGGCACGATGAATTCTGACCAAGAATGCGGGCTTCCATAGTCTCAATAGACCAATTGGCTTGTAGAGGGGTCATGTGAATGGAAACCAAAGATAGAATTTTGTGCAACCTCGCGAAATCTGTTCAATTTCGGTCATTTCGGACTCGAAGGTGGACTCGTTTTATCCCACAGATGGGCTTCTCAACCGCAACTATTGCTCATAAATCCTGAATTTTAGCTGTCAACTAAATATATGCAGATATACCGAGTGCAAACCATCTTCTCGGGCTCTTTAGAGCTTTGTCAGCCCCAGTTTGCTGTGGAACTCTCCAGTCCCAAATCAGATTAGTAAAGTTTTAAGTCACTTGACAATGTATGGTCAAAACATTCAAAACACCAGGAACTGGACCGCAGCAGACAATGTTCCAACAAAATCCACCCTCCGATACTGTTGCCCATTTCAAATGCATCCCTCGCCCTTTATCTGCTGTCATGTCCCCAAATGGTTTGGAGACAAGAGGTAATATTTTGGAGTTTATGTTTCATTCTCACCTGACTATAGAATTAAAATAACAAGAGTCATATGGTGCAGAGTCAAAGTGCGAGAGTCAGAAGGAAATTAGGTTGACTCACGGATGCAATGGAGTCATAAAATGGAGTCATAAAATTAGAGATTCAGAGGTGAATCATGGAGGAGTCATGGGGAAGTCATACTGACTCACGGAGGATTTGGAGTCAGGGAATTAGGAGTCAAGGTATGAATCATCAGCAACTGACTCACGATGAGTCACCATAGATATAGTATATAAAGCCAGATGTAAATCTTAGTTAGGAGATTGAATTGTGAATCACGAAAGTGCTGATTTGAATTCGAGTGAAGCTAAGAAAGAAAGTAAAGTAATAGTTGACTGAACGATTCAGTTAGCTAAAAGAAGAAATCGCTAAAGAAAGTATCTTGGCTTACGGAAGGCTGAGATTAGAAGTAATCGCTAAAGAAGAAAGAACGCTCACTATCACCCGCGTGGGAGTGCTAGGAGTAAAGTAAAGAAAGTACGTGATACGTAAGTAGTTTACGGTAAACTGACTTGCACTCACAAAAGAAGTTTTATCGGTACGAGCGCTAGTTTAACGAAACTTGCACTCTATATTGGAATAACAAACTTGGGAGAAACACCCTATTAAAGCTACATTCGGCGCACCTCCTGTATAACAAATTATACGCTTGACACCGCACCATCCATAAACATGCGATTCAATCCATGGATGCCAGCCAATTATTTGTTTTCAGTACATGTTTTAATGAGCGTATTTCCTGCAAGTACTCGCACTAATCTTGCTCCACAGATGGCTCTAGTTTTCCTTAGGAACCCGCGGGTTTGTAGTTCTACCTTCGATCACAATAATCTCACTCAAACATTTATCCCGTTAGCACCCGGGCCCACTTTTGGTTCGGGCCATTATTTCCGACAACACTGGCAACAATGCAGCCCCTCAAGAACTCTTTCAAGGTCATACATCATCCTATGACACCTGCTGGACCACTTGTCTCGCTTGTGCTGCACACTTGCTCAATCTCAAGGTCCAAAATTCAGTGCGTTCACAAATTATGTGCATATTCAATTTACCACTTTCCTTCGAATTGACTCTTGTTCTCTCACACTTTTAGATGTCCACTGGAGAACTGGGAACGCGTATTCGAGCCAGGCAAGTATTTAAGTTACCCATTAACTCCCAGACTGAACTCATGTAAAGGCTGTAATTTGAATATAATTGCAACACCCATATATTTATAAATTTCTTTTGTTGTGTGCGTTCGTTGTTAGGGCTGTGAGCATTGCGAAACTCGGAGGGTGTTTGATCTCTGAACTTCAAAGCCGCGCTCCATCACGTTAAAAGTGTCGCACTTGATGCCACCAGTTTTGGCGCCATCTATACCTTTCCTTGAGTTCTCTTGAATATTTCTGAGGTATGTCTACCATTACCAAAGTGCCCCCATGATCCTCGTGAAAAAAATGATGTAAACATTAGATCTTTTAATCCCAAAACCGCACTCTGCCATGTGAAAACACGTAGCATTTCGGGCAGTCAATTGTAAGGCATTCTATACCTGTCCCTGAGTGCTCTCAAATTTTGTCAAGGTATGTTTACCATTTACGAAGCACCCTCATACCGTTGGATCAACTACCACTATCAAATTACCCGAACGGCCATCGTCAGTTGCAAATGCGGCACATTCTACTGCTGTAGATTGACTGTAGAGCTAGTACGAGGTTCTAGGAGATTCTCAGTTCTGAGACCCGACTTAAGTCTACTCAAGTGACTCCGAGTCGACTTGCACTGACTTCGAGTCGACTTGCACTGACTTGCAAGTCAAGTCAAATATCAGCCAAGTCGACTTAAGGGCAGCCAAGTCTAAGTCACGGCAACACTACTCACAGCAGACTTGTCTGACAGGCTTGGCAAACGGCTTGCCCGCTTAGCGGTGTTTAAAATTGGCTGTGCGGGCTTGTGCGGTTTGGGCTCGGGCGGGCTTGGGCATATCCTCGGCTACACTATACATTCCCCCTGTGGTCAATATCTCCATTTCCGTCCTCTCTCGCCCTGGCTTAACACCTCCAACAAGCCTTGCCGTTGTCAGAACCTCTCGGCCGTCATCGCCGACGTGATTGATAGCATCTCCGACGCCAACAAAGTTGAAGATTGCTGTGCCGGCTTAGACGTCATTGAAACCTAGTGCCCTAGGCCTCCCAGCTGATTCCCGCCACCACCACCGATCAAAACTGTTTCTTAATGTACAGATCAACAAAATACCCACCGTCGTGACTTGCAACGCGCGAAACCCAAACACACTGGCCGCTCAGTCAGATTCTCCATGTATTCGGTTGAGTTGATTTTCATTTCCTCTGCAATGAATAGAATGGCATTGCCTTACTTCAATCCCGGTACTCTGAAAGGATGCAGAGCGAAGAAACATTGTGTTTGATCCATGATAAGGCTGTTGAAACGGGCAAGTAATGAATGGAACAGTTCCCACAGCTGGATAATGTCCAACCTGACCTTATGGGTATGTCTGGGCACTATTTTTGAATTAGCAGCAGATCCTTGCGTTGCTTTTCATTCGCTTCATGCTCAGTAACTGCTTTGCCCAAATCCACAAGCCCGAACAAACCCGTTTGCGCGGGAGCAAGCCCGTTTTGCAAGTGGGAAATGTCGCTCTCTTGCGAAACTGAACCAAAATACAATACAAAAGCTCACATGCATTAATCCAATTGAAAAATACCAGCATTCCTCCAAAAAACAACTAAACTATACACAAGCCCGTTTGTCTGATGGCATCAGACAAACCGGCTTGTGTTCAACTTGTCAGTCAATATCAACAAGATTTTCAAGTCTATGCACCGAAATTTTGCATCAGATCACTTTGAGTCAACTAAAGCATCGATTTTGAGTAGTAAATTATGTTCCTGATGCTCGTTCTTGGTATGAACATTATCGCGGCTAAGATCAAGCCCAAGCCCGTTTGTCTGATGGCATCAGACAAACGGGCTTGTGTTCAACTGGCATCACACAGTCGGGCTTGCGCGTTTGTCAACTCAAGAATTTATTGCCTACACCCGAGCAGCCTCCAAATCATAGGTGACACCGGCCTTTGAGTATTCCCGCTCAAAGATTTCTCAGAAAGAGTTTGGAACTGCAATATGCTCTGTATTCAGTCCGTGTTTCCTCTGCTGAAATGGATTGGAGACAGCACAAGGATATCTCTACATGATAGTATGGTAGAGCCTCGACGATGTTTGTATTAGGAGTCGGCATTGGCATGATAGAATAATTTTGAGCCATTTCAACAACTTATATTAACATGTCATAGAAAAATTAGATCCAGTAGACCGGGAATTCGAGCCGTGACAAACCCTCTGCTTGCAAGGGATATATAAAGACAATGAGACTACACTGAGTGTGATAAGCCCATGGTTTGGAAGTGAATTGACAATGTTGCCCTTTTTGTCCACGGCGGTGACAGCATATCATCACATCAGTGAGCAAAATACCATAAAAAATTGCAAGCCCTAGGAGTATGGACTTACTGCACATAGTCCATGCACTCATATTAAGAAACTAGTCCGACGGGGATGAGAAATACATACAAGCCCGTTCCTCGGCTAAGCGAGCAAACGGGCTTGCCAAGCCGACAAACGGGCTTGCAAGCCGATCTGCCGGGCTTGGGCTTTGATCTACACCTAAATCCAAGCCCAAGCCCGAAAAAGCCCGTTGGCGCGGGCGCAAGCCCATTTGGCAAGCCGAAAAGTGAACTCTCCCAGAGTTGATGCTAATTAAGTAGCAAACACGGGGATATTAGATACAGCACGCCGAGGCAAGTATCGCGTGTGTCCTAAATACAGTATTGCCGCACATTGCTCGTGGAATACAAAAGCAAGTAGATGGCGAGGTCTCGGAGGGCAACAGATTTGAGACCGAAATATTCCAGCGTACACCGCCGTTTGAAACAGATATCTCTGAAGTGTTTTCGGCTCGATTTTTGACAAATGTTGTCTCAGAAATTGTCAGGATATTACGAAGTCAATCCCCCGAGGCGTTTCTGGGGAAAATATTTTGAAAATGTACGCAACAACATTTTTCAGACATTCACCAATACATTTTCTAACTATAATGTCCAATATTTTGCCGACTGCATGCACAATTGTTTCAAAATAGAATATATTGAGCATCCCACCGATGCAACGTAGGCTACACAATGTGTGAACAGAGAAATGTAGAAGATTGAATACCGGGAGTTGAGTAGAGTCCAAACAACGAGACGATGAAGTACAAAGACAAGCAACAATTGATGTAGAAAAATGTGGTACACGCGTGTATGTGTGTAAATCCCACCCAACCCAGACGGGCCTCGGCTCAGACTCCAACACACCCCCAGAGGCGAGACACCTCCATAAGTAGGAAACGGGTTACATAGAAAACTCATCCGAACTGATCTCTTCTTCCTTCAGCGACATTTGGTGCAATGCAGTTGCAACTTCCTCCACTGTTGCACTACTCTTTCTCTTCTTCTTCTTCTTCTTCTCCTTCTTCGGGGTTCCGGTGTTCACAGTGATGGTCGGAGATGGAGGAGTATGGTGAGGAACAGCGAAAGCGGTTTCGTGAATCGGGACGTGGGGAGTGGCATAAGAATCGACAAAGCTCTCGCGGATGATAGGGTCAATTGTGTCAAGATTAAGCTCGGTCGGGAGGTCGCGAACGGCGAGTGCGAAGTGCGGGTTGTGAATAGCAGCAGCCACGAATTCGGTTTCACTGCTTTCATCGTCGGCAAGATTGGCCCGCTGTTCGCGGCTGCGAAGGATCTGTTGACGAACATCATCGGGCATGACTGAAATGCAGTACTGCGGCAGATTTAATGACCGAATCATGTTTCTGGAGATCTGCAAGCTCCCAAGCATTAATCACAATGATCAGGTCCGGTATGGAACGCTGAGGCAATTCTTTCTGGAGAACGGCAGTGATCGGGGAGTAGGAAGATGAGAGACCGCCAAGGATCTTGTCCTGGACCATAAAAGGGAGGGAGGGAGACAGCAATGCCGGTGGGACGATTTTCGACGGTGACGACAGCCTGGAGAAGGTGATCGGCAGGTTTCAGGATGTCGTGGGAGGGGTTGTTGAGCTGGCTCATGAGCATGGAGCGAATGGCGGGGTCAGATGTGGTGTAGAAAGATGCCAGCTGTCACCAGAGAAGACGCCCACTTTTTGCAACACCGGCATTGTTAACCTTGGCCTGTACGGCCGGGCTCGACATAAGGTACAGCATGCCATAGGCTTTCTGTTTCTCGGCCGTCCAATTGCGCATCTACGGGTCTCGGCTCAGACTCCAACAAGAAATACATGGACCAGGCCGGGTTGATCAAAAGCTTATACGCAAGCCAACCCACAAAGAATTTGGCACCTGGTCGTCGAGTGTGATGCATCTGATTGGATTGCTGTGTTTCAAAACTTGAAGGTATCTGGGATGGTGGGGACAAGGCAGGGGTGATCACCAGTGCTTGCAGTGCATCTGAGCCGATGAAATTGAACGAGACCACGAAAGGTCCGAAAGACTTGAGAGAACTGTATTGTGGCACAGAGGCCCTTGACGACGGTTGGAAGCCGATTGCAGAAGGATGGGCGGCATTTGATTTGAGAACAGCGCCAAGCAGCGACAGAATCAGGTTGTAGGATTTTGCGACTCCGCGCGTGAGAAATTTTAGAGATTGATTCATGTCTTGCGAGTTACGTGCTTGGGGCTTGAAATGGTTGTGCATTGAGTGATGGTGCCTGGAACTCGAGGAACTTGGACGTGTGAGCGATTGTCGGAGATGTCTTGGAAGGTGCGTGCTTGGGGAATGAAAGCGTTGCACATTGAATGATGGCGACTGGAACTCGAGGAACTTCGAACTTGAATGTGCATTTGAAGACGAAAGATATGAGACTAATTTTCACAAAGAATTCATAGTCTCAATGGATTTCGGTAAACACTATTGCTTGGTCTGTATTTTTTCATCAAGTCCTAATTTGGAAGTCGAAAGTGCAACTCCCAAGTCTAAAGTCAGATTGATCTCGGCCTGACCGGCAGCGCGCTGACAGTATTATTCCCACACCTTGCTTCTTTCCGCTTGTACAGAGGTATTGTGAGAGGAAATTAGATGGTGTATGAAAAAAAACTTTCCTAGCATGCATACGGATTTTGGAATAGTATAATCATTTTCATAAGATCGATTATACAGCCTTCTAGAGTACTGTAGTAGTTAGCATCAGCTGAATGGTGTTTCTCGTATTCTTAATGTCCTTGGATTGTGCTTTCTTCAATGGTTTCAGCTTCGAAGATTAACATTGGCTCCTCAAAGCACACTACAGTGTGTCACAAAAAAAAATGCGCACCCCCATTCTGTCATAACTTGGTTGTAATTCGGGAACCACTTAGGATTTTGAGGCAAACTAAGATGTCACATTGTCGAGGAAGCCGGCACTAACATTTTGCATATGTTGATCGCATCATAGTATCTTGATGGGCCATCATAAGATGCCGAATACGGAACCTGTATTATACATATTCTTTGGCGGGTTCAAGCTTGATAAATAATTGTTTTGGAGAAGATCTAAATCACCCAAATTGTAGCCCGGGATGTACTAAGCAACTCACCAAGTTGAATCATAAAAAATTATACAGGCAATAACTCGCTACAGAGACCGCAAGTGGCCAAAAACAGCCAAAAATGCCCAAAACAGCGAAAAAATGGCAAAAATGGCCACTTTGCGGTCTCTGTAGCAAGTTATTGCCTGTATATTTTTTCATGATTCAACTTGGAGTTGTTTGGTACATCCCGGGCTACAATTTGGGTGATTTAGATCTTCTCCAAAAAAGTTATTTATCAAGCTTGAACCCGCCAAAGAATATGTATAATACAGGTTCCGTATTCGGCATCTTATGATGGCCCATCAAGATACTATGATGCGATCAACATATGCAAAATGTTAGTGCCGGCTTCCTCGACAATGTGACATCTTAGTTTGCCTCAAAATCCTAAGTGGTTCCCGAATTACAACCAAGTTATGACAGAATGGGGGTGCGCATTTTTTTTGTGACACACTGTAATCCGGATCCTCTGTGGAGTCCTTGTTCCCAATCCCGGTGATTCTTGGTTTAATTTAACTGTGATGCAAAACAGTGAGTATGTACCATTATTGAGTGAGCTGTGTCATTTCTTCAAGGGTGTTGGGAAAACCGACCATTTTACACTTTTCCAAGCCCACTGATATTTCGCTCCCAAACGTTAACGTTGACCATATGACTGACAATATCAACACCAAGATGGTTTAAAAACGGCTACGCGGTATCATATGATGTAGGGAAGTTGGCCATGACATTTCTTTTGTCTGGAGTCAGTGCCTATGCTTTGTGACGGTTCAGATAGGGGCGACATTTCCCTTTTGGGCGATGGGCAAGTCGCGGCCCGAGATTAAACCGTGATCGGGACTTCCGACTTACTTCGTTATGCGCCAAAAGTACGGCCTACAGAGTACAATTATTTTGCGAAGAATAATGCCATAAAAATCGGACAGTAAAATAAAGAATTGGGAAAGTCGGTGGCGAAGCAAAGCTTCTTTGGTAGAACGGGTACAGAACAAATCTTGGGAGGAGGACAAAACTGATTACCCACTCTCCCCTTCTCTCAGATTTATTCCTTAACTGCACATTCCAAGATTCGCTCCCTCCACCTCGGAACCAAATCACGGTTTGAGCTTTTCACCATCTCCACACAGTATCAGACTTACCTACTTTGATTCTACACAGACGTTTCATTTTATTCACTACGTACCGCCAACGCGACTGGTTGAACCACTTCGGGCATCTCGGACTACGCTGGGGATTGACTTTGAGGTGGATTGGGCACCCATCCTCAACGCTGTTGTGGGGCAGCGAGTCTCCCTATATCATCTTTGCGTTGCTCCCGGACTGCTGGAGTTGGGTTGACTTTAGCTGCGGCTTTCCACCCACGGACTCTCGTACTTACATCATTTTGATATTTGTTTGTTTATGGATCACGGATCATCTCTCCTTTGTCTCGTACCACCACGTATACAACACTTTTCTGGGCATCTTCGACTGAATCCACTCTCATTAGAGTCTGTTTGAGCTAAGTTTCCTATTTTATTCACTCCCCATTACGGTCTACCACTAGTTTGATTATTCTCCAGTAGTTTTTATATTTCTTGCTGTACGACTCGGCGCTGTCGCCTGCACGACCGGACACTCCCTTTTTCCACCTCAGGACAAGCCTTCTCTTCCACATCAGCAAGGCCCGTTTGGGAAACGACACGTGTCCCGCCCATTTTTTCTCCGTCTCCTCCTCTTACCACTACCACCACCGTCGCAAACGGCTTCGTGACGCAGAAGCACGTCTAAATGTATGTCCCGGGCGTCAGTGGCTCGAAGCACACGCCTCGCGACCACGGCTTCCTTGATGGCCTTCCCGCTTGGCAGCTGATGGGCTTCAGAAGCTATGTACGTCGTGCCAGGACGCGTCACTGTATTTTGATTTTCTTTGACGCGTAGCATGACAGATCTATTCTCCCGCATTCATTAGCTCGAATCCCAGCCAATTTCTGGACCACGAATAGGTTGATATACCCCAACTTGAAAGATTTCTGGCTCGGAACGCGTTGGGTACTGATGTCGAGGCGTTCACGACGCGCCCATCTTTGGCCTCTGCGCGGGAACTGATTACTAGGCTCTCGGCCCTGGAGCTCATGGATTTTCGAAATTATGTGAGTTGTAGTGGTATCACGTTCAACCAAAAGCTGATTTAGCCGAGATGTATACCCCCAGCTTCGTGGAAGCAAATGCGGCGCAATTCCTGCACCTCGATTGGATTGATGTTTCGGCTTTGAAGAAGCACTCAGATGACCTCTTTCCCCAGGAATCCGATATTTCTGTCGCCGCACAGCCTGTCAACATTCAGAACACCGCAACCACTTCACAATGTAATTTGGGACATATCACTACTTTCGGTGTACTATGCTAACTATTTGAAAGACATTCCTGTTCGGACACTGGCGACGCATCCGCAAAATCTGCCCGCTGCCGGTACTGTGCTTGCCGAATTGGCCCAGCCAGTTATAACTGAATATGATTCTGTTCCGCCTGAACCTGAACTTGATTTTCGGTCCATGACTGACTCTCAATTAGCTGATTATCTGGCTTCATTCATTTTCGACACGCCGTCAGGGGCTGAGTCGGGTCCAGACTACGTTGCGCCATGCAATTTCAACACATTCCAGCCCTTCGATCCGGTGCCGGCTTTTAATCCTCTCATGCCGGCGACTCCACCCCCTGACCATTCCTCGCAAACTTTCCCATTCACTTTCATGGAGCCGTCACCCACTCCTGTCCCCCATTTTTCTTCCGAATTTTCCCTTCCGTTGTCGCACGCAGATGACGTTCAATGGCCCATGCTCCCCCCGATTCGGCCTCGCTCTCCATCGGGAACTGACAGTGCAGACGAAATTCCGGCCGAATCCGCGACCACCTCGAACATAACCAAAAACGGCCGTCGACGGCAAGAAGTGGACCCAGCGAACATCCTTAGGTCTGTGCGCTCAAGGAACCCGTCGCGGCGCAAGAGGTGCAGTGAGGAGGAGCCTGAGCCTGCCAAGAAAAGGGACAAGACATCCAAGGTACTTGCTCGACCTCTAGTGCTCCGTCACCTTTTAATTCGCTTCATATCCAGTCCTAAACTCATTCAAGCAGGATTCCGGCTGAAGGAGGGTTTCCCTTCTAGACTTCTAGTGATTATTATTATTTTATCCACCCGAACAATTTTAAAGCTCTCTATTATTATTTTATCTTGAGAGCTGAGTTGAATTGACTGTTGTGGACAATATCTGGTTGCGGCTCTGGGCAGGATGACATTATTTATTGGTGTTATTTTTGAAGGGTTGATGTGTATGACGCGTGTCAGATAATGTGTTGTGTTTTGCGCAGCGGCAACACATTCGGGAGAAACGTGTTGCCTCTCATCGGAATGTGCTGCCTCTGGTCAGAATGTGTTGCGTCTCAGAATGTGTGAGTACGCTGCGTTTGGTTAATCCCCATCCAGCGCCTTGCAACGTCAATCATGCGCCTCGCAGTGTCAGTTGCGTCTTTTGTTTGCGTCAGTCTGCATCAATCTGCGCCGTGACGCAACGTCAATGTGACCGGTCCGCGCCACCTCAACGTCGACTTTAACTTTCTCTGCGTTGCCAACGTACACTATGTCGACAAAAGAAATGTCACATCAGTTTTTGGACTATATCTCAACATTGAGACGACATTTTTGGGTCAAGCAAAGTGTAGGATCATGGAGAAGGAGCCTATGGATCGTTCTGTACAAGTGATAAGATCAAAATATATTGATGCGCCATCACTTGAGGCTGAATACATGAAAAAAGGGGAAAACCGATTTTTTTTCTCGAGCTAGGATTTATTTGAGCACAAGCCGAAGCCATCAAATTGTAGGCCAGGATGTTCTATACTATCCCACATTTTGAAATGTGCAACAATATACAGGGGACAGTGAGATATGTGGCCTGCAAAATGGCCACTTTTATCCATTTTTGGCTGTTTTGGCCATTTTTTGACCATTTTTAGCCATTTGTCGCCATTTTGTAGGCCACATATCTCACTATCCCCTGTATATTTTCGCACATTTCAAAATGTGGGATAGTATAGACCATCCTGGCCTAAAATTTGATGGCTTCGGCTTGTGCTCAAAAAAATCCTGGCTCGAGAAAAAAAAAGGTTTTCCGGTTTTTTCTGTATTCAGCCTCAAGTGATGGCGCATCAATATATTTTGATCTTATCACTTGTACAGAACGATCCATAGGCTCCCTCCCCATGATCCTACACTTTGGTTGACCCCAAAATGTTCTCTCAATGTTGAGATATAGTCCAAAAACTGATGTGACATTTCTTTTGTCGACATAGTGTACCCTCTGCGCCGGTGCTGTGTCGCTCAATGCTGCTCTCTCCGGCACTCCTGTCCATGGCACCGCCCGTTGCTCTTCCTTGGGTCTATACCCTTTTCAATCTCTGCCACCAGTCTGGCCGCGGCCTGCCCATGTCTCACACTTGATGTCTCATGCTAAGCTTTGATGTCGAGCCTCAGACTCATCCGCACACTGCTTAGTATCTTTTTTTGAAGGCATTGTCCTCCAACTCAACAGAGACATTCGATCTATGCATCAGCAAATCCTGAGTTTTGCTGTAGCAAAGGGTACCCCTCAGATAGCGTTACGTAGTGCTACGTAGCGCTACAGAGGGCACAGCGCAGCTGTAGTGCTACGTAGCACTACGTAACACTATCTAAGGGGTACCCTTTGCTACAGCAACAATCAGGATTTGCTGATGTGTTACAGCAATTCACGCCGCCGCTGCATCATTGGATGTTGTATTGTTGGGGTTCATTGAATTTATCCTGAAGTCTAGTTCCAAGATTTCCAGCTCCCAAACTCTCCCAATTCTTTCCTCATGTATGCATATAGGCTCAAAAGTGGGCTAGCAGCGATTTCAAAGCTGCAGGATTGTGTGCGCCGCTAAACGTCAGTCCGTGCGCCGCTCTGTGTCATTGCACAGCCACGCTGTGACGGAGAGCTAGATGCTAGTCCGGTACACGAGGTTTGAGGTGGTCAATCCAAGAGTAACTGGCGTAAGTTATAGATTAACCGAGGAATCCGATCTACGCTACAGGTTATATATCGAATCAAAGTTTGTATCTATTTGAATGATTGTGAAGATGGTTGAAATGATTAGATGAAACGGAGTCAATGAGCGTGGGTGTCTGCAAGATACAGAGTGAACAGTGGGTATAGTAAAGAATGTGAGGCCGCGTTGGCATAAAGAAAGAGTCTGGGAACGAATTAATAAGTAAGGTTGAACGAGATGGGATAGGGGGTTGGCAAGAAATATAAGTCCGTTACATACGCCCTCCAGATCACCGCGCGGGGGGATCTCAATCTTCCTCCCCATCTCCATGTCCTCTGCCTGAACCACCTGACTTGAAGTTGTGCCCAAAATCGTCATGAACTCTCATCAGTCATGTGTGGCAGGTTTGTAACAGGGTCAGACAAGTCATTGTTGGACATGAGCTTCACAGGATCAAGCGTAGTGATAGGCGGGATGTACTGTGCTGTGGACTGGGCAGAACCAGCGTCGAATATCTGGGCTGGAGTGACTGGCGTATGAAGATCATGAGCAGAGACGTTCGCAAGTGGCTGAGCAGGCGCCTGCAGCTGCACTTGGACAGATGTGGGCTGAACAGGGACAGGAACCGGCGCAGGAGTGGCGGCGGCATTGTTGCGATGATTCCCTGGCTTGGCTGCAGTGTTGGCAGCGCGGACGTTGTCCCTCGTCTCCCTGCTGCGGGCAAAGATGGCAGCACGCATGTCGTTCTTGTTCTTGCGCTTCGGGTACGGCTCGAAGTCGCGAGTCTGGCGGTCAAAGTCGTGCTTGCGACGAACCTCATCCTGCCGGAGGATGTTGCGCTCAAACTGGCGATTGATGAGCTCCTTGCGCTCCTTCGAGACGAGCACCATTCCGCCAGGGACGCGGTACTCGCCGATGTGCTGGGGGTGGACAAGCCAGGAGCCCCACGTCGCGAGCTCGGACTGGGAACTGTTGGCCAGTGGGTAGACATATCGGGACTCTTTAACGTCGTAGAATGTCCAAAGGTCAGTCGATTGGTCGAAAGAGCTGAGGTGCATCGCAAAATAAGCATAGCCGAGCGGGTCGGAGTCGTAGTCGTTCGCATTCTTGTTGTACCACAGGTCTTCGTTGTGGGTAACGAACAATGCGACCTGCTTGGCGGAGACGACCATGTGAGTGCTGGTCTGCTGGCCCTGGCCGACGAGCACAAAAGCCTCGTTACTGACGCGTTTAATGGTGTTGTGCTTCGCATTCCAAGAGTTGAACTTGGTATCCCAGTTCCGGGGATCAGGTACAGGGCCAGTGAAGAATTCGTGGCCAGTAGTGGAAGCAGTAAATTCAGCGAGATCAAACATAGTGCGAAGAGTTGTAGGGGGCGAATTTTCGCACCCTTGCGCACTTATATAACACGCAAATCCCTCCATTTGCCGCTGGCCGCTGCCCTACACCGTAAGGTAATTCCTTGATATCTGATGCTCCAACAGCATCCAGATAATCACGGAAACACGGCAACCGAGCCGCCTGCCCATAGGGCATCCAGGTGCGATCTCCCGTTGCCCACAAGACCTCAAAAATGGCCGAAGTACGTCTGCGTGGTGGCTGGTTATTTTTTCTGCTGGCCACTCGTTGTCTTCATAGTCAGCAGTGACCGCGAGTTGGCAGTACAGGCAGCCTGGAAACCGACGGTCATCATTCGGGATGTGGATCCGCAGCAATGATGCGTGAAATACATCATGCACACCGCGTTGTTTCAGTTTCGATGGGAGCTCAACCTGAAATGAAGCATTCCCAAAGTCCCTGAGGATGCGGTACGGGCCAATAAATTTTGGAATCAGTTCACGGGCAAGTACCTTCTCGAATTTAATGTTCTTCATCGAGAGGTAGATTAGATCACCTTGTTCAAAAGGTGCGGGCTGCCGTTTGCGGTTTGCCGAGCGCGTCTGTTTGACGCGCGCCACAATCATGCTATCATGTGCCGACATGATCGCAAGCCACCGTTGCAAAGCAAAATTAGCGACCCTAGGATATTCCCGAATCCTATCAGGATTCCAGATCAGGGAACGGGGCATGCGACCGGTATTGAGAAAGAATGGGGAATACCTTGTAGTTTCAGAGCGTGCCAATTTCATCGCGAACTCAATGGCAGGAAGCTTGGTGAACACATTGGCGGAGCATTTGGATTAGCCCGCTCCGTTCCTCCATCAGACTCTGGATGGTACGCACTCAAGAGATTGAGCTTAGTACCCACTAAGTCATGCAAGCGTTTCCAAAATGTGCTAGTAAAAAGCACATCACGATCACTAACAATGGTCTTTGGGAGTCCATGAAGCTTGTAGATAGTCTCAAACATGAGTTCTGCAAGCTGACGAGCAGTATAATTGATACGACTCGGTAGGAGGTGTACCATTCCAGTCAATAAGTCAATGACTACAGTAATGGAATTAAAAACTTCGTCACGGTTCCGAGATTCAGGAAGTGGACCAACAAAGTCAATTCCAATCGTCTCCCATGGCTGGGAGGGAGGATTTAACGAGTGTAAAAGGCCATAGGGCTTTTGTGTACTCGATTTGCTACGCCTGCACGTAGTGCAAGTCTCACAAAAGCTGCGGGTATCCTCAACAATATCCTTCCACCAGAGATGATCTCGAAGATAATCGAGAGTTTTGCGGACCCCAAGGTGAGCCAGAATAGATTAGGCCTCTGAGATGATTATCTCTCGAAGGTTTCATCCCTGGTGAGTCAAAGCTGGGATGCACAATAGACGTACGTCATCCTGCTTGAGGTAAATTAAGCCGTCTTCAACCTCGAAGTTAGGGAACGCCTTCGGCGTGTCAAGGACTTGCTTGAAAAATGGATCCTTTGCATACTCATCAGGAAAAAATCTCCTTTTCTAATTTTGGGATAATTTGGTTCACGATTTTAAATTAGGGGAATTTCGAGTAATCTGGCGGAAAGTGGGCCAATTTGGCCAAATTTCAACCAAATTTCCTGGCTTGGCTAAGTTGGCTTGTGATTGCTTGAAGGGATTTTCAAAAAGCATCCATGAGGTAGGGATCATGTTGGTTGGTGTTATTGCAGAATGACTTGACAAGATTTAGCCTATGAACTCAGATTTGCAGGTGGAAAGAGTCGGAGAGAAATGGAAACATTTCTAAGTCCGTTGCCGAGGGTCGCCGTAAGGGCGGTGTTAGATGACCGGGGATCGCACGTGCCGTTGGTTCGAGTCTGTATTTGGGAAGGGAGACAACAAAGATCAACAACTCTTCTTCCTTTCCCTCCATGTCGTCCCTCCCTGGTCCCCATCCCTTTGTCCATTTCTGCCTTGAACAACTCTCACCCTGACCATACATCCCTCCACATAAGTGAGTGCCGTGCCAGTGTTCCGTTTCATTTCTCCCTAACGATATTTTGCAGGCAGGCGTTGTCCAGGCGCTGGGTCGCGTTAAGACTGTACTAAGTGCGCGACTTATCTGTGGCCATAAACAAACTAACCCATACCATGGTATCATGCAGCACTTCCATTTGTACCTCTCGTCTCTCGGACCTACTGTCTACAGCCTATGCAGCGGCCCCGAGATGCTTACATATACGACTATTGCGCAGTCAGGAACCTTTTCCCCTCTCTGTTGATATCTATCACATACAGAGCACATAGGTCTTTCTGGATTGGGCTAACGATATTCGCACTCGGCTGGTGGACTCGGCGCAAAGGGTGTATGCATGGCTATCGGATTCTGGTGAGTGGTGCACACCCTCGAACGTGTTAGCACCTAAAATTATTACGTAGTACAGTGGGCTGGAATCAGCGACCGTTTCAGTACGTCGTTAGATTATTACTCCCGTCTGCGTTCCTGACATAGATTCTCCCCATAGCACTTACCTTTCGCCTCCTTGTTGGCCTTTCAAGATCGCAGTATTCCATCCAGTTCCGGTCTTCTTTCGCCTGCACCCTTCCGTGTTCGCTGACGAATGTTCCAGCCGATATTATAGTACGTCCATTATAGTTAATGTTGCGATGGTTGCGGCTAATGTGAGTCGTGGGCCCACTGAACTATGGCAGCAGGTAATCCACAGCTTCCCCTCCTTTCATTTCTTGTCTCAATGTCCCCTTGCAGTGGCGATGTTTCGGTGCCGCGGGCATGCTGCGACATCACTTTATAGAAGTTGTGCAGGCTGCGGTCAGTAGACGATGTTGTGAGTTTATGGGCTTACCCATCACTGCACCGTATCTTCTGCTAACGTGCTCATTGTTTCAGGCCGTCGAGTTTTCGTGACACCATTACCTATGAAACATTGGTCTCTCAGGGGTTGGGGTCCCATTCCTGTTGGTGAAGGACTGGTTATTTTACATGTCTGTGGGCGTAGTTGGGAGCACATGTCCGTAGATATGCGTGCAATACATCTGTTTCTGAGCTCATTTGGTGAAATAACAAAGCAGAACAAGAAGAAATCCAGTCACATGCCACGCCAAAATCTGGCAAACCCAGGTAATTAGGGAGAATTTGGCACTAAATTATTGAAAAGCAAACGGCCCTAACACAACTGATTTAGCTGAATTGGACCTTTTTTCAGACCAATATGGCCTTATTCCCAAAGGAGGTCTTTCCTGATGCTGATGAGCAACCAGAGAGACAATTTCTAAGCCTCTCCAACCACTGTTGACCACCTGAAGCAGGGACTTGTCCATACTTTCAAGTTCAGTGTTGGCGGGAGTCACCTCACGTGGTGTGGCATTAGGGGGAGAGGGCATCTCGGCCATCTCAGTCTTCTGATCGGTGTTCACAGCCACTGTCGATCTCGGACCCATCAGCTTCCGCTGTCACCTTCGTTTCCCCTGGCTCTGCGCCGGTGGTGGTAGATTTGGGATTACTGGTGGTCAGATTGGGCTTTGTGCTCGCACCAGATGTCTTTGTCTCCTTGGTTTTGGTTGATTTGGAGTCAGATTTGGAATTTTTCCAAATCTGGTGAGATTCCCTGTATCCCCGCCCTCCTTTGCCTTGGTACGGGGTCTCAAGGCATACCGGCTTGAGTTCTCACCCTCACGAATGTTTAAGTTCGAGGATGGCTTCTTAGAAGCTTGAATTTCCCGTGCCATCGATCTTGTGACTCTGTCACTTGCAAGAGCCGCGGCCTCGCCTCCAGCGAAGACAGGCATCGAGATGGCGCTCAATTCAAGTACGTCCATATCTATCACGTCATGATAGGTGTATTCTGAGTGCGCACGCACGGTACCCGGCGCCTCGTTTGAAAAATCGAAGCTGGAAATCTTTTCAATCCAGCGGGCTTGTCGACCAGACAAGTTCTTTTGGTTCACAAGATGAATTAACCCCTTGTGGTCCGTAATCCAGGTAAACTTGCACCCTTGGAGGATATCCCGACGGCGGAGCATCGATTCCACGCCGGCGAGCATTTCAATCTCGTGAACGCGGTAATTTTGCTGCGCTGAGCTCAACTTTGCCGAAAAGAATGCTGCAACCTTTGCAGTTTTCCAGTCATTGCCTTGCGATACAGCACCGGAAATTCCAGTGCTGCACCCATCGGTAATAAGCCAGACCCGAGGTGCACCTTTACTATATTTCAATGGTTTCCTGCGATGATTTCGGCTATTTTGGGTAATGCGTTTGTAGTCCTCAAATGCCTGTTGGTGCGTGTAACTCCAACGAAAAGGAACCGAATCACCCGTGAGTCCATGCAAGACTCCCATTGCAATCCTCACACTGGCCAAATCCTCGGCCAAGTACCCAAGGGAACCGAGAAATCCACGCAGTAGGTCGCGGTTTGTCGGTGTTTTCCAGTCCAAAACTGAATCGACTTTGTCAGGATCCATTCGAATACCATCATCATCTACGATTCGGCCAAGAACCTTGAGTTCTGTCCGGAGTAACTGCATCCTATTTGCGCTAAGGTACAGTGTCTCACGCTTGAGCACATCAATAACTTTCTTAACGTGCTCAACGTGTTCTTCCAGGGTATTGGAGTATATGATTATATCGTCTAAATAGACGTTCATAAAGACCCCAATGTAGTCTGAAAAGAGATAGTTCATCAGCGACTGGTAAGTCGCGGGAGCATTACAGTCTCCCTGTTGTAATACCAGACTGACCATATTGCCGTCTAGAGTGCTCACTGCCGTACGTTCAACATGTTCAGGCTTAATCCTGATTTGTTCGTAGGCATCTTTCCCATCTATTAATGAGCGAAATGAGCAGCGTGAGACTCGCCTCAGTATCCCTTTCATGTATGGAAGCGGCGAGGTCATCTTGCGTGTATTTGCATTGCGTCCACGCAGGTCCACCACGACTCTAAGTCGTGGTGGATTTGATTTAGCCTTCGGAATCAACAACATGGGCGCAGTATTGCCCGAGTTGGTGATCTTCCATCGGCCAGTATTTAGATATGCTCTGCGCTTCTCATCCCATTGGGTGCGCAAGGCCTCAGGACAGCGCGATGGACGCCATGGTAAGCTTTTCTTCTCATCAATAAGTGGTATTTCATGATTTATTGCACGCAAAGGTGGTAGCGGCGTTTCTGACGCGACTTTACATATAGGCTTTGCATATTCCAACAACTCATCACGAACTGCCTGCATGGCATCGTTCTCAACTCTCATCGCGTTGGTGTACACCTTGGCCGTTGCGATCCCTTCTAAAGGTAAGGCATTAGCATTGCCTATACAAACACGAGCAGGATTAAGGTCAATAGTCATCTTGTGCTGATACAGCCAGGCTGTCCCCAGAATCATGTCATAACCGCTCAGATTCGCGACGTAGAAGGTGCGTTGACTGCGAACTTCTTGATACTGGAAATCCACAGAAACCGAGTGGTTGATTCTAGAGCGAGACCCTGTACTGCAAGCTGAAGGACTATGGGTTCGTCTAATTCAGCGCGCCGAAGTTGCAGCTGGTCTGCAACAGTGGTTGAGATTAAATCTCCAAGAGATCCAGAATCAATTAACGCCCGAACAGGCTGTTTATTGACTTGCGCAACTATCACGATAGGCTTTGCAACCACACGATTAGGAGCTCGAGGCATTGAAGTGGTACGCCTCAGTCCATTGTAACCGTCTGCGGGGATCTGAACCTTTGCACAGAAGAACTCAACCTCATCCTCAGGAATACAGTCGTCGCCAAACAGAGTCCCAAGGTAAGATGTTTCCAAGGAACTGGTAAATCCTTCGCAAAGTTGATACTCCGCGAGACACACTCTGCCTGGTCGCGTCAAAATCCAACCAGTGAAGTCGAAAAGAGGATTCAATAAATCCCTTTCCGAGATGAAGTCAACAAAATCAATGTCGTCCGTTGGAATACGAACCAGGAAGACATCCGGACCCTCCAGATCATTTGGTTCTCGGAGGGTGCGGCACACCAATGTTGAAGCGAGAACGGGATATTCTCCACTGTTCTCTGCAAGATATCGTCTCACCTCATCGGCGAGAAGCTCCTGGATCGTTGCCCGGTGAGTTCGAAGAAATTCGAAGCTCTCAATTCCACACTCAATGGCACGAATGTTCGCGTACCAACTGGCCAAGCTGAAGGTAGGTACTCTCAACTATTCCAACGGAAGTACTGAGATTTCGTAGAAATATTCGTTCTCTACGACATAGCAGTTGTCGGACACTCGCATGACATTGGAGGGGGGCCGCTGGCGACGTTAATCGTCTGCATCTCGCTCATGTCCTGGGTAAGGTTGATATACTTCAAGAATCAGCGGCACAGCATCTTCCAGCAAATCTCCGAGTCGGCGAGGGAGTCGGCAAGGGAATTTCTTCCCGTTGTCTCGAACAACTTCGACAGGGGAGAATTCGACTTCATCTTCGCTATCAGATACTACCTGGAGTGGCGGTGTGGAAGAGAAGGGTTGTCCTGAGGGGGACCGAGGTCGTGTCAAGGTCGTGCAGGTGATGGTGCCGAGTCGTACAGTAAGAGATACGAAAGATACTGGAGAATAATCAAACTAACTGTAGAACATAATAGAGAGTGGATAAAATAGGAAACTTAGCTTAAGCAGGCTCTACTGAGGGTGGATTCAGTCGAAGATACGCAGAAAAGTGTGGTATACGTGGCAGTACGAGACAAAGGTGAGATGATCCGTGATCCATAAACAAACAAATATCAAAATGATGTAAGTGCGAGAGTCGGTGGGTGGAAAGCCGCAGCTAAAGTCAACCCAACTCCAGCAGTCCGGGAACAACGCAAAGACGAGATTGGGAGACTCGCTGCCCCGCAACAGCGTTGAGGATGGGTGCCCAATCCACCTCGAAGTCAATCCCTGGCGTAGTCCGAGATGCCCGAAGTGGTTCAACCAGTTGCGTTGGCGGTACGTAGCAAATGAAAAATGAAAAGTCTGTGTAGAATCAAAGTAGGTAAGTACAAGAATGTGTAGTGAGGTTCAAAAGCTTAATGAGAGGTATTTTGGGTGTGATCCGGAAATATATCTCGAAATAACATTGAACTTGACTTGGCTGTGCAACGAGAGGAATCTTGTTGGCGTAGCTGCCAAAGGAATATAAATTGGTGAGAGGAGATAAAATGTGTTCAGGAATGAAATGAGCAAGAGGGATGTGATGGAAGAATAAAACAAAAACTCGACACATTATGTCTTCATGTTTGGTTGACGCGTGCTATCGGCCCGAGACCCAAAGGCGACGAGCGCGTCGAGTCGCACTTCCACAGCGGCATATCTGAGTCGGTGGAAGACTCGTAGTTGAGCTTCTCCGCATCCGTTTCGCTGATTGACACAAAGTCATAGCTTTCGTAGCACTTCTTGCATCTCTCAAGCTCGTCACGGTACCAAGCAACGAAGTCGAAGCTCTAGTCCAATAACTGAGCCCGAGGCAGCAAAAAATTAGATATCTTCTGTGAGGTCCATGACAGTGAGAGTCTCATAATCTTTATCTTGGACATGGAAGCGGGAAAATTCCGCATTTTTGTCAATTCCATCCCAAACGGCATGTTCAAGCATTGTGCGTGCTCCAATGATTAAAGCATTGCCCAACTCAGCAAGATAACGGTCCTCCATTGGAACAACACGGGGATCTAGGCCAATAGCCTTTTGCCGCTCGCGTGCATACCAAAGCCCGAGCATAAAGCCTGGATTCTGGAGATTCTCGTCATCTATAAGATAGTCGAGGCCTGTGGTTGAATCCATCACAATATACTGCGTGTCAGATACACGGTATAAACAGAACCGACGTTCATTCTCTACAGGTTCAGTGTCGTCACCTGGGTAAGGTTGCCCCATTTCAAGGGCAAGCTCTGCATTGAACGCATACAAATCGCCAATTGATCGTGTGGGAAGGGCAAAGTGAAATTGACGCCAGGTGACGCCATGTGACGCCCTTGACGCCTGGGGGCGTCAATGGGGCGTCACTCACAAAATATTTCTCCATTTTCGGGGGTGCGGCCATTATTTAAGTATTCTGTTAGGTTGAACTTCAATTATAGAGACCTTTTACATACACTTAACCGTCAGAATGTATCAGTATGCCCGTAAAAACCTCAAGATTTCCTCAGTGGGGGCGTCAATGGGGCGGCAGTAGGCGGCAAAGGGCGTAAACGAGGGCGTCAGTGGGGCGGCAAAGGGCGTCAAGGGGGGGCGTCAGTGAGGCGTCAAGGGGGCGTCAACGCAACTTGAGGGGCGTCAATCTAAGTGCGTGACGGGCGTCAATGTGACAAGGCGGCGTCAATTGGCAACTAGTGGCGGCACTATTCAAAATTTTGTACTGAGCAAAAAGGCCCTTCCAAGTGGAGGGTTACACTAATTCAGGCCAGATACAAGTTCAAAGCTGGAGGATGAGCTCAAAATGCTTGCCCTTCAACAGGCTGTCATTCAAAGTTCGACATTAAACTATATAATTCCTTCACGCTTACTATATTTCAGCATTTGATTTGGCGACTCAATCAAAGCATCTACCGCCAAACAAATGAGCATCCCATTGCAGCGGCATTCAGTGCATGGGATTCACAATCAAAGGCTGTTAAAGAAAGTAGGAAACGGCCATTGATTCCAAGGACTTGAATGAACTGATGCTCTAAGAGACTTGTTTATATGGTGTGTTGATTATTTGACAAGATTGTGGATATACAGGTCGTCCAATGCAGCAGTTGGGCCGGACTCCATGCATCCCGATCACTGACTATTTTTTGAATATCTCATTAGAGACACAAACTGAGATAATTTCTTGCCAGGATGGTATATAATATGCTCTGTACTGGCGCCATTATCTCAAAAAACAATTTCCTTCTTTGTTACAAGGGCGCCAGTTGAGGCGTGACGTGACATGGGGGCGTCAATCTTTCCTGTGAGGGGCGTCACACGGGGCGACAAGGGCGTCAAAGTGGCGTCACTTTCACTGACCCCGTGTGGGAAGTGAGTACTCGACATCTTGGTCAGAAAGCTGGTCTGAAATTTCGTTTAAATTTTCAGTGGGGTTCCCACCCTCCTCGATGACATCCTCGGCGTCGAATGCTAAACCTATGGCTCCAATGGGCAGAGTATTGAGCACCTCAGTGCTTTCAAACAATGCAGATTCTGCCGTGTTCGAGAACTGTGCAGCATGGAGTCCAAAACCCGGAGGTTTGCCTTTTTGCGTTGACACCACATTTGTGGTCTTTGGACAATTACGTGCTAAGTGTCCTACTTCTTCGCAGGTAAAACAGCGCCCTTGTGCTAGCATTTCATTGCGCTTTTTCGCTGACATCGGCCTGTCCTCAGAAGCCTTCCCGCGCTTCTGGAACTTAGACGACCCCGCGGATGCCTTATCCGAACGGGGTTCTGTGGGTACAGGTCTAATTGCAACAGAATAGGTGCGCATTACTGCTCCTCCTCTTCCGCGCCCGTTTCGCCGGCTGAATCTCTGGGGGTTTCTCTTACCTCCAGAGCTATTATTATTTGAGGTGTGGTTCGAAGCCGCGACATTAGCAGTCGTGTTTTTAAACCTTACATCGAGTTTCAACCACACCTCCGCACGTTCTGCGGCGAGAACGTCCTCATCCCATGAGGAAATTTCAGCATCCAGATCTTTACGATACAATTCTTGCTGGATGTCCGGGCGGAGACTGCGCCAAAATCTAACAACCTTTTCTTGGTTATTTGGCAGTCCCACGACACGCCACAATTGTTCAAACGCAGCAAAACAGCGATTCAGTTGATCACGCATTTTATTGCGGAAGTCAGCTGGGAAGCAGAAATCAAACAGGTCGAGGAAAAAATCCTCGAGACTGTAGGTGGCAGGCTTTCGAATTACGACCTGCTCGTAAAAATCTAACGCTTTTCCCGTCAAGTAATATGACAGGAAGAAGAGCTGGTCCATGCTGGAACCCTTCCAACCCGCACAAAGGACGTGGACGCTCGACACCAACGGTAGAACAACGTGGCGTCAGCGCATCCATCGTACTTGGTAGGTGGAATTGGTTTTAGCAGCATTTTTTGCGGAGTTCTCTTCTTACTCTTCGCAGACTTCTTGCGGCGAATTGGTACATCCCCGTCGTCGCCACTCGAGCCAGGCTCAGTGTCTGAGCTCGAAGAACTATCTGACGAGTCAGATGGAGGGGTACCACCACCATTCCGAGCTGTATCACGGATGGCATGCTCCAAGAATTCCCCAGGACGAGTTCTCGCCGGGGTTAACAGCTTGGTAGGTGCTTCCGCATTTGCCGAAGAAGTATTGCGACAAGCAGTCGCGTTAAGAAGATTTTCTTGAACAATTCGCTTCGCTTGACTAGGAAGCAGTCGTTCGGTTCGTTTTAATGGCTCCGATTGCCTCAATTCACTGAGCCGTTTTTCAAGCTCAGCAATTTCTTGCTCTTTCGTCTGGCCAGACTTCTTACCACCTTTATTTCTAGGTGGGTGCGCAGAGGCATTGATAAACGGAGTACTACCCACTTCTGTGGGCACAGTAACGTTCAAAGGCTCCTCAGATGGAACTGGGGAATCGTCGAGATCCAAGAGAGGTATATCATCAAATAACCCGGTTGCGGGTGTTACACTCTCTTGCTTTATTACACGATTAATTTCTTCGAAATTTGCTAGCGCTTCTCTCTGCGCAGCAAGATCTTCTTCCGTGAAGTCAATGAGAGAAGGAACTGCGCCAAAATTGCGCGGGTCGACTCCTTTTCCCCTGTCCTTGGAAGAGCCTTCGCCAGTTGGCACTGCGGGGCTCACAGGAGGGTTTGCAACTCGTGGTTTACTAACCACGCTTTTTAAGGCTGGGGTGCCATCTGTTTTGCGACGTGCAGCCGCGAGGGCTCTCTCAGCGTAAAAACGATGGTGTTCTGCCAACCTCACTAAATCCTCACTGCTCATGTCGGCCTCGGCCTGATTAATGGTCGACTCAGACACAGGAGTTCCGTGACTGACAACAAATGCTGCTTTATTATCTACAGGTGATACCAGTTGCGGACTGTGGGTGCGCGCGTTCTCATGAGTTACGGGGGTCTAGCCGTCATCTACGTCCTCGTCAGGACGGATGGGGCCGAAGTCCACATCCCCGAAAGGGATGGGAGTTCAGAAGAACGGTCGGGCTCGCCAACAGCGAGCCCCGGGGGCGGTGCAGGGGCCATTCCCGAGCGCACTGCTTGGCGACTAACCGGGCGTCCTGTTTCCATAGCGTAGAGATTTGTCGGTTTTGGGGGGTAAAATGATTTTGACGCTGCACTGATGTTTGACGCATGTAGCGTCAGTCTGCGTCAGTTCAGTTTGCGTCAACTCTTGAACTTACTTTTGCGGTGGTAGTTGACCCCTGATATCCCGTAGGGATCTAGTAGGGTCATTTGTACATTGTTTACAACCATAACATAGACGGATAGTAACCGTCGAGGTCGTTAAAAATCGTTGACTAGACTGCGTGCAGCGTCAGTCATGCGTCAGTATGCGTCGATGCGACTGCGTCACATGCGTCACAACTGACGCATGCGTCAAAGTTCAGCGTCAAGTTTGCGCCAGTCAGCGTCAATCGCGCCTCTTGCAGCGCAGTCCTGCTTTTGGTTCGCGTCAGTTAGCGCTGGTATTGCGCCGTGACACAGCCTCAATGTGACATGCATGCGTCAGTTTAACGTCAATTTCAACTTTGTCTGTGCCACCAATGCATCAGTCTGCAATGGTCTGCGCCGATGCTGCTTCCCTCGATGTCGCTCTGCCCAATCTCTGGGAGACCACTCTACACTGTTCCAGTTCGTCTCTTGCAATCAGTCTATTTTACTTGGACATACTTGCGATGTCTTCTGTTTTCAAATGCTGAGAAAACCTTCTATAGTGCTCTGCCTCTCTGTAGACCAATTTTGTTCGACATTGTGCTACTATATAATGCCTCCAGGCATGTGAACCCATCGAAATTATGTTGGAATAATTCAGGCTGTCCACTGCAATTGTATTGCAGGTTGGATTATCCTCAAATGGTTTCTTTTCGGATTTCCCGGTACTAAACCGCCATAATACATCCTTTGTGAGTCTAGGTTAGTGTAACAGGTCTTCTGGCTGCCCCTGCAATACTTTGTGTCAGCGCGTGCGCCGATAAACAGCCACCCTGCGTCAGTTGTATTGACGCATCAAAAGTGGATTTTGAGATTAAGGCACCGAACGACACTAATAAATCCCCTGTAATGCATGCTTACCACGACAACCCTATTTTCCACCTCGACCAAGGCGCGAAATCGTCTTCTCGTCAGCTTCAGCATGCATGGACAGGAAAATAAACCAAACTGACAATCAGACTCTACTACGAGTCGTCTTGCAATATATGCAATCAAAAAATTTCAACTCCGAGGCCATCCGTGCCAGGCTCAACAGCTCCCACAAGTCTTCCACGGTGTAATCAAGGCGTACTCTGGCCTTTGCACACCTTGGTCATGGAAGAATCTTGCTATAGCTGCATTAGTTCAATCCCTCATGCACTGGCATTAAGGACGCAACCAGTGCACTGCTCATTCTCAAACAATTTATATTTATACCTCTTTAAACGCCCATGATACTGCGATGTGAGGCTTGATAAGCCCTTGAGTTGCTCTGCGTCAATTGACTGCGTCGATGCACAGCCACCCCGCGTCAATGCAAGATGAGGCTGAATACACCTACAGTCATAAATTTTGCGATTTCTTGCTAAAAAGATTCTGGAATACCACTCATGAGTTCTGTCTGGTAAGGCGGAAAGAAAGGCTATTTCAACCCAGCTTCACAAAATAGTTTTCAGGTCAGAACCACGGTACAAAGTTCCTATCGCTCAGAATTAACCACCCCGTGAACAGCCTCCACCCATAGTCGCCAGCGATGCCTTGCAACAGGGCAAAATGTGCAGTCAGTCCAAGATTCCGGTAAAAGTAACCAAAGTAACCAATCATCTCACCGGGTCTTTCAAGGTACAATTCACTTCCAGCAGACTAATTACTGTAACTCATTCAATTGAAATTTTCAACGGATGTTTGGCCCACTTCCAGTAGTCACAAGTCGCACCAGAGTTCATTTCTGTTGAATCTCCGCTCCCATAGACATTGTCATAATCCGTATCTTAACCTCTCATAAATATCCTTATAACCCAACCCACTTCTAATTTGATCCTGAAGAAGCTGTGAGTGAACACAAGTTCAACATTGGTTGAATTAAGGTGTCAACAAATAGTTACGCAGGTCGGAAGATTCGTTAATCAAGCTTAATCAAGCGTCGATCAGCGCCAATTAAAAATGTCTCAGCATCGATGAAATATCAGTGCAACATCAAAGCGTTGCTTGGCTTCTCCTGAAAATTTTGCCGCGCGTTTATCTCTTGCTCGGACACAATTAGGTCAATATCTCTCTACCCGCTCTGGAAGCCTGTCCTTCAGAGTCCCTGGATTTGTGTTGTTCCCGATGGCTCACCCAAATTTGTATGGTTTAACCTCGAGTTCGTACATGCCTGGAGATCTTGTAGACCAATCTATTTCACTGTCTATACCAAATACAACGCGTACTATCAAAATTATATTGAAGGAATCCACCTTGGTCGTTGCCGCTGGGTGAATCACCGTCAAATGTATTTTTTTTTCGAGATTCCTAGGCCCCAAACCGCTCTAATACATTTATGCTGATCACCACACTGATTCTACTGGATACACCTCATAACTCAGTACACCAATATCATATATGCGTGCGTGCTTCTGCTTCAATACTCAGTCATTATGTGTTGGTTGCTTTGACATATATATATATATAGTCACATTCAAAAATGCCCTTTGAGATGGATAACTAGACAAGTCTGAGAACCGTCTGGAAGGCCAGGTAAAAATCGAAGTCGTTAGTTCAATGCTGGGCTGAAGCAATTCATATCGTGGACTGGCACCGCTGCCTGAGTCGAACCACGAGCCGTGCAGGTGGTTCAATTCATCTTCACATGGTTTCCTTTTCGTTGAACATTACCCACGTGAATGCCGAGCATACTAAGGAGCTCACTACTGGTGGTGGCAATACTTTAGCGATGCATGCACTGCTCAGCGTCAATGAGCGCGCCGCTCTGCGTCAATGCACAGCCACGCCGTTTCAGTTACGTTGACGTTGGGCGACACACCCCGAGATGGCCTTCTGGTTTATTGAGCCAAATTGGTTCAATATATCACGGATAATAACGGAAACCCGTTGGTTGAGACCTGGGCTCAATTCTTTCCAAATGGTCTTCAGTTTAGGAGTACTTTGCATGCCATATAGACCTCAAAAAATTACCTGCACTATGACACTACCAATTTCTCGTACCATATCTCGATGAACTCCGATGATAGAGCCAATGAAACAGTGCCGGACGAAAAAATATCAGGGGGTGATCATCACTTGTACTGCGTGTTCCACAGCATGCCCAGTGTTTCCAAACATGAAGGTTCTGGCAAGCCTGAGCCCAACCTGAGCCCTAATCCTGATATTAAGCATGCTTCTCAGCAGTCCTAATGTCCCATATAAGTTGTAACACAGAGATCATGCATTTTGAACTGGATTCGGGGGAGATGTACTGCGGGCCCACAGCTGGTCAGTTGGATAAAATTACTCGTACTGAGGATTTATGGGTAATAATCAAAGCAAATATGTACGGAATACGACGTCGTTGCAGCGTTTGATGATGCTAAAGGAAATCCTACAGTTTGACTGGAGTGTGACAATGCGTCAGTGTGACAGCATGCGTCAATCAAGCGCTGATCTGCGTCAATTGCAAAACGTCACAGCGTCAGTCAAACGTCAGTGCAGCGTCACATCGTCACTTTCACCCTGCCCGGTTTTGGGGGTGTCGAAGCAAGGTGGCGGTGGCGGTTGATCAGACTAGGGCGCTGTTTATAATTCCCAGGACCATTATAAACAGTTTTTAATTCCGGGTTTGTAAACAGGGCGTTTATAAACGTGTTTATAAACACTTGCTGTAAAAGAACCAAAACAGTCTTTTCGGATGGGTTTTGGCAGTTTTTCGCCTCAATTTTGCGTCGGGCGAGCTAAGGCAACCCAACCTCCGGACCTGGGTTTTCGTACGGCCTCTGGAAGTCTGGAAGGCTCAGCAGTTGAACTTAGGTTCAGCGATGCCCATAATTCAAATCAGTCTAAATCAGTTTGGCCGTATTCTGAATCATCCGAGGGACACCTTTCATACTGAGGTTAGAGGTCATTCTTTGGACGTTATTTTCATTGGTGGTCATCCGATTTCTGGCCAATTTTGGGTGAGGTCGGACAGTACCAAGCACTCCCACTGTGAATTAAAAACCGGTACTTTCAGCCCTACCATTTAAAAACAGGTTTATAATCCGCTGTTTATAAACCGGTTTACAAACCGGACTTATAAACAGCGCCCTAGATCAGACCGAGGGAGTCCAACGAAGCTGAGATGCAAAGCGAGGAGTTGAAAATATGTGACGGAGAGCTAGATGCTAGTCCGGCACACGAGGTTTGAGGTGGTCAATCCGAGAGTAACTGGCGTAAGTTATAGATTAACCGAGGAATCCGATCTACACTACAGGTTTATATATTGAATCAAAGTTTGTATCTATTTGAATGATTGTGAAGATGGTTGAAATGATGAGATGAAACGGAGTCAACGAGCGTGGGTGTCTGCAAGATACAGAGTGAACAGTGGGTATAGTAAAGAATGTGAGGCCGCGTTGGCATAAAGAAAGAGTCTGGGAACGAATTAATAAGTAAGGTTGAACGAGATGGGATAGGGGGTTGGCAAGAAATATAAGTCCGTTACACACCCTGCGTCAATTGTACATCGATGTTGACTGACGCATCAAGATAAATTTTGAGATTAATGTTGTAATAATGCTCTAGATATGCCCGGTGACCACCGCAACCTCGCAATGTCGACCCTAACCAAGATATCCAGGAAATAGTCATATGGTTGGAAATAGTGTCTCGAGTGGATGGACGGCAAAAACACCCCAGACCGCCGAAAGAGCTTCAATTTTGGGTGCCACTATCATGCCACGGTCAATACAGAAGAGAATTCTCAGCTTGAAGGCCATCCTTTAGGTCGGGCAGCCACCAGCAAACTTTCTAGCCTTCTAGAGGTCACCCTCCACCCTGTGAGAGCTCCTCGAATGGTATCAATTTGCTTCACTTTGCCACAATTGCATGCTCATCATCCCAAGAGCTCAATTGTGGGCCGAATCTGGACTTCACCAATGTGTATGCCGGCCCGCATCAATGGTGCGTCCCTTTGCGTTAGTGCCCAGCCACTCTGCGTCAGGATTTCACTGACGCTGACTGACGCATCCAGCAATGCCATTGTAAATCAATGGGTAAATACTCCCCTGTGGAGCCTGGTAAGATACAGAGCCTGTTATCTGAACACAGGATGAGTTATTGACGAGATATTCGACTAGGGAATACTTTGCGGGCCAAACGGACGCAATATTGACTGCACGGCGAGGCGGTGAAAATGGTAAATCCGTCGTGAATAAAACCATGCCCAACCCTGGCCAATAAACTCAGCAGAAACAGTGAGTTCAACTGATGGGGATTTGACTGAAATTCACCAGGATTATACAGGCCTCTAGATATGGTGGAGGACACCAGGTTCCTTGCCTTTTGCTTCCAGGCATTCCAAGTGCCCAATTAAATTCCGTTAATAGGACTATAGACCGACTGCGTGCTGGCGAGGCTGCACAACTGTGTGGCTGATCTGCGTCAGTAGGTGTGTCGCTCTGTGTCAATGCACAGCCACCCAATGTTAGTTGCATATTGACGTTGACTGATGCATCTTTTGGGATTGATGATTAATGGACTGAACGACTCTTCAGTGATATCTGATGATAGCCAATTTCCCCCTGAACCAAGTTCTTCATGAGATGATATTTTAGTCTGTGTGTGGTGTACTGGTGCCTCAAAATCCCAGACTCCTGCGTTGTCGCCCCCTCTGCGGTAATAGATGGTGGCAGCGCACATACCACACAGAAATGAGGCCGCAACAAATTTTCGTGTTTTTCGAAGCACCATTTTGAATTGCCAGGCAAAATACCACGCAGAATCACGCAACTAAAACATCTGACCGGTGCAGTAGCCATTAGAAAGGAAAAAAAGGATCCGCGGGTATCAATGCGGTGGATGAAAGTTTAAAGGCGGGGGGAGCAGAAAAATAACAGGGCTATTCAGCGACAGTAATCAGAGTACAGATCAAGTGCATGGACGGGCACGCACCTCATCCGCAAGACTTCCACATAACATCAATGTTTTGACCCGCGTCGACGCCTAAAATCAGCTTGCCTGCTCACGGGAATGCAAAGATAATTTTGGGAACTGCGCGCATCGCCAAGGGTGTGGCACACGCGATTTGCTCGCCGGAATGCAAATATGAGCTGCGAGGGGCCGCAATCGACACTGAAATTGCCACGCACGTGGTGGAGATTTCTTTTGGTCTTGATTGTTTCTTTGCCTGGCTTCATATCTTGATTCCAGGAGGTTTGCAGAAGGTGATTGAGCCAATTCACCAAAATTAGTCGCATTGAAAAAATGGTTTGCCGCGTTCTTGGCATACATGTATTTCAATGGCGTGAAAGCCCCGTGAGCAGCTCACGCGCCAAAAGAATTATCTCTTGCGCAAATCCCGCGAGATTCTATGCTCTTGCCCTGATTTTCTGAACCATGTCCTGTCACAAAAAGGTGTTCAGTTCGGCACAAACAAGATGTTGGTGGTTGAAACACACTACTGCTTAACATTTCAGATTCGCCTTAGGTCAGGTATATTAAACTGAACCCCCCTAATCATTTCTGTGGGACGATTGCAGATAAACAGTGCCTGGTGCCAATTGGTGGCCCGGGAATTGGTGAGCAGAGTTGCAGAGTTCACACCGCTCATGTTACGCGCCACTGAAGGTCTCGAGTGGATGCGGCGCTGAATGCGTGCGTCAATCCGGAATCCCACAGGATGACTAGCCAAACGTGACACTGCGCCGGTGTGACAGTATGCGTCAATCAAGCGCTGATCTGCGTCAATCGACAAACGTCACAACGTCAGTCAAAGCGGTCCTCTTTATCACCACACATCTCACATATTTCATTGACCCACACAACAATTCCTCGACGCACATATGTGACTTGGATCTCTACCTGATATGTGGTCACTGTTAGCTCACTGTGAGTTCCTGCCTGAGATTTTATGTTTAACTGTCAACACCTCGGCTCGCTCACCGGCAGCTCACTATCACCGGTTCGTCGATGTCGTCGATACATGAATTTTTGTATCACATCCAAGACTTTTCCAATACGCAAACCCACGGCGGATCCGTTCCACCACAACCTCACATAATGCCTTTATGGGGACTAATTCAAGGAGAACGGCTGTAGCAAATATACCACTTACTGTACCGTGAAATGTTGGAAAGGCGTATCTGCCATAATTCACTGTTTTTGTATCTACGAAACCCACAAAGAGATAGATAACGAACGCCCCGGGCTTGCTCAAAATGTGATTGGAAATAACGTCATTGGATACACTCAAGTCCAACGCAACGATAAGTAAACTACACAAGATTGTTTGAACTATGACTGGAATCGGATCGGTGGCTGGGAATCGAGATTCTTCAAAGCGGCGAAAGGTGTGTGGGCGATATTCTTCATCATATATCACATGCTCGGACTTGAACTTCAGCATGCGATCCCCGACCATGGGCCCTCACCAGAGACCAGAACCAAAGACCGGGACAACGCGCGGCGAATTTTTCAAGAGAAGCCGAGCAATGCTTTGACGCTGGCTGTGACATTTTTAATTGGCCCTGAGCCAGCAACAGCATGGTTTAAGTTTAAACCACATCGTCTCCAATGATAGCCTGGTTTAAACCACCTTCCTATAATCATATAGGGAGCAGGCTTTGGTTTGAACCACAGTGGTTTAAACCGGTTTAAGCCATGGTTTAAACAGTGGTTTGAACCATTGTCTGAATGTGGTTTGAGATTATCGCGGTTTAAACCAGTTCAAACCAGATGGTTTAAACTGGTTTGAACCAAAGTTGTTTGGACATGTGTTTTCTTTTTTTGTCTTGACTCTCATTTTTTCCTCCTCTCTTAATATTAGTGACTGCCCGCCCGACTCCTTCCAAAAAAGGAAATTCATATCATTTGGACTCAAAAAATCACAGAAAATTTGTGAATAATTGGGAAAATTTTGTTCAAGGCATGAATAGATTGGTAGATGGCACCTAACAAAAATGGAAATCCATCAAAAAATGAAAGTTGTAGCCCTCATTGAGCACTACAAGGTTGACCATTGACCATGGTGATCAGCTCACTGGTTGGGCCGAAAAAGGCAATATACTTTCAAAAACATGGTTTGTTTCAGTAATTGCTGGACAGATTCCCACGATTCTAGTACCGTTAGAAAGCGGCTGAACAGGACTTTCAGATGGGGCCACTCAACAGGCATTCTACACCACTTCTATAATCAGCTATTTTTATTTTTTAGAATGATTTGGCTTGTATCTCGGGAACTGCTGGATTGATGATCCCCTCAAACAGAGAATCCCTGATATCTCAGCAGCCATATTTTTTGTATACCTGGCAACAAGTGTCACTTGAAAGTGCTCATTCACCTCTGTACCACAATCATGGGTATTGATACAGCAGTTCCTAAGATACAAGCCAAATCATTCTAAAAAAAATAAAAATAGCTGATTATAGAAGTGGTGTAGAATGCCTGGTGAGTGGCCCCATCTGAAAGTCCTGTTCAGCCGCTTTCTAACGGTACTAGAATCGTGGGAATCCGTCCAGCAATTACTGAGATATGGCCCAATCATTCCCTAAAACAAACCATGTTTTTGAATGTATATTGCCTTTTTCGGCCCAACCAGTGAGCTGATCACCATGGTCAATGGTCAAACTTGTCGCGCTCAATGAGGGCTACAACTTTCATTTTTTGATGGATTTCCATTTTTGTTAGGTGCCATCTACCAATCTATTCGTGCCTTGAACAAAATTTTCCCAATTATTCACAAATTTTCTGTGATTTTTTGAGTCCAAATGATATGAATTTCCTTTTTTGGAAGGAGTCAGGCAGGCAGTCACTAATATTAAGAGAGGAGGAAAAAATGAGAGTCAAGACAAAAAAAAGAAAACACATGTCCAAACAACTTTGGTTCAAACCAGTTTAAACCATCTGGTTTGAACTGGTTTAAACCGCCATAATTTCAAACCACATTCAGACCACAATGGTTTAAACCATGGCTTGAACCAGTTTAAACCACTGTGGTTCAAACCAAAGCCTGCTCCCTATATGATTATAGGAAGGTGGTTTAAACCAGGCCATCGTTGGAGATGATGTGGTTTAAACTCAAACCAGCCTAGGGTACCCTGAGCGGTGCTTGATTAAGCTTGATCGATACATCTTCCTGCGTCATTATTTGTTGACGCAGACAAGACGCAGAGTATTTCTTGGACATATACTTGACATATACCTTAATTCAACCAATCTGTGTCCTCCGTCTCGGCGCCTGCGTGGTTCAACCGAGATTGAGTAGGTGTGGACTTGAACTAATCTCACTTGCACAACTTGTGTTCACTCACAGCCTCTTCCGGATCGAATTAGAAGCAGCTGGGGCTCTATGAGGATATTTACGAGAGGTTAAGATAAGGATTATGACTGTGTCTATGGGAGTGGAGATTCAACAGGAATGAACTCTGGTGCGACTTGTGACTACTAGAAGTGGACCAAACACTCGTTCAAAATTTCGACTGAATGAGTTGGTTAGTCTGCTGGAAGTGAATTGTACCTCGAAAGACGAGTTGAGATATCCGTTGTTGTTACCGGATTTTTTGGCTTACAGTCAAGATGCATATTCAATGCATACATTACACGGCATTGGCTTTATCGAGAGGTTTGTACATTGTTGCAAGACATCGCTGGCGTGGAGGCCGTTCACGGGGCTCGGGATATGTACGTTGTACTGTGGTTCTGACCTGAAAACTATTTTATGGATAGCTGGGTTTAAATTTGATATGATGTGCGTCTTACCACAACTCATGAGTGGTATTCCAGGATCTCTTCAGCAAGAAATCACAAAATTTATGACTGCAAGTGTATTCAACCTCATGTTGCATTGACGCGGGGGGCTGTGCATCGGAGCTTGAGAACTGCACCATCACATCGTGGTCAGGCCTATCCGGGTTTATTTTGGACCGGGATCTCACCAAGATTGATAGGCTGTCCGGTATCTTCAGCCGGAGCGAGCAAGCTTTCAGTGCATTGAGCTGCTACCTCCAACATCTGTTCCTCGAATCGCGGCCCTAGTTCCGAGTACATCTCCTTTAATGGATCCTCTCCAGCTGTTATTTCCAGAGCCCGCGTGTCATCTCTTGTTGGACCTTGCTCATATGGAACGCGACGTCGTAGACGTGAAATTGGATCGACGTTTGAGTGTACTCTACCTGCACGGTGTACGATTTTTAACTTCGGGTATGCCGCAAAAACTGTGCCCCATGTGAGTAATCGCCGATTCACATTTGGGAATGTTTTGCTCCAGGTCAAAGCCGCGTGATCTGTGACTGCTAAAATTCTTCCCCTTCAAGATAAGGTTGAAATTTGATCAATGCTTCCTTCAGCGCCAAGGCTTCCCGTTCCGTGAGAGAATAATTTCGTTCGGGGGATTTCAAAACTCTTGACCAATAGCATACGACTCGCTCAACGTGCACCACGGTTTCTTCGAATTCACTGGCCCATACTCCTGGTTCAGGTACATCATTCACCCCTTTGATTATTGCAACCAATGTTGGGATAGATTCCCCAGCCTCATAGGCCCGTTTCAAACGACCGTAAGTTCTCGTGCCTCTCAAATCCTTGATCATAATCGGTTGAACCTGCTGTAAGATTCCCGCTAATCCGTAATCACATGCATCGGTGTAAACTCGGTATGGGCGCCCCCGCATAGCATACCCTCGAACAGGGGCATTCGTCAACACTTGTTTGCAGAGCTCGAAGGCCTCCTGGTGCATATCGGACCATTCCCATTTTCTTCCCTTCTTAAGTAGCTGAAAGAAAGGATGCGCCAACCAGGAATAAAATGGTATATATGCCGAAAAATACACCATCATCCCGAGGAATGTTTGAAGCTCTGGAATATTTCTTGGGACGTCTAGGTTCAAAATTGCATCCACCTTTTCTTTGTGAGTGGATAGTCCCAGCCGTGAAACTTTCTGACCGAGCAGCAACAGTGATTGATACCCAATATGGCATTTTGGCGGCGATAGAGTTATGTTCGCGCTCGCGATCGCCCCAAAAACCTTGTCCAAATGCGCTAAATGGTTCTCGAAGGTGGTAGAGAATATTACTATGTCGTCAATGTATACTAGCGCAAAAATCCACAAGAAGGGTGCTAGAACATTCTGCATAATTCGTTGAAACAGACTCGGCCCATTCTTGTACCCGAAGGGCATTCGTCTGAACTGCCATAGACCCCGGTGAGTTCGAAAGGCGAGTTTTTCTGATGCTGAATCTGTCATGGTTAGTTGAGTGAAACCTGACAATGCATCCAATGTTGTCAGCCACTGCGCACCATTCAAAGCCTGAAGAATGTCGTCTTGACGCGGTATCGGGAATTCATCTGATACAGCCATGTCATTCATCTTCCGCAGGTCAATAACCATCCGTGGCTTTCCATTTCTGTATACAATAAACACTGGAGCTGCCAAAGGACTTTTTGACGGTTCAATTACCCCTAATTTTATCCAAGCATCCATCTGCTTATCAATAACTTCTCGATTCGCTGGGGAAGCGTGAAATGGAGGTAAAGACACTGGTTTGGCATCTGGTTTCATTGGGATGTCAATCTGAGCATTATAATTTCCGAGCCTTCCATCCACACCAAAAGCATGCTCATGTTTCCGCACGACATCTTCCAGTTGGCGGCGCTGATCCTCGGTGAGGTCAGGTGAGAAGTCCACTGATTCCAATAACTTGTCTCTGGAAATGTCTTCAGGTGGGGCTTCCGCACATTTCGGACCTCCTTCGAGTGGTTCCTCTGCTAAAGGATCATCCGCCTGATTAGCATTTCGCTCTGCTTTCGAAGAAATTTCTGTTTCACTACGGATTGTCGATGAGGTGGGAATTGACTCTTGTGTCTCAGGGTTCGCTGCCGCTCCTTCTGACTCACTAGACTGATCGCCCTCCATCTTGAAGTGTTCTTCAACCAGTTTCCGAATCAACGTAGCGTGAGCATTTATCTGAGTCTGTTGTTCTTTGGAGAACTTACTCATCTTGTCAAGCCAGGTTGACGGATTCCGCGCTACCCCCAAAACTTGACCGACGCCTATCGTGATCGGAGTTTTGGAAAAGTTTGCAACATGCACCCGCGGGTTATCCCGTGTAATAATTGAGTCAGCAGTTCCATAGATATTGTCTGGATTTCCAGCCTGTATCAGCTTACGTTCAACGAACAGGCTATCAATTCCTAGTCTAGATTTGATTGATGGTGTGATACCGTATCACGTTCCAGACGTTGCAAAAATCAAAACCAAACAAACTTCGAGGTTCGGAAAACTTGTTTTTGTCAAATCTCAGAATGTCTCTATATTACATTTGTACATAGTATATGAGTGTATGATACCCAATCTCACGCGAATAGGGCCGTATCTCGGTGGAACACATGTAGAAAATAATTCCGGGATCTCGGGCCGCCTGTGCACCGCCACCACGTCAAAGCACAAACATCTGCCACAACCTCTACCACGACGCTACTATGGTTCCCGAGATTCCTCAGGAGCTCATTGATGCCACCATCGACTGCCTCACGGATCCTGAGGACCTCTATCGTTGTGCATTGGTCAGCCAATCGTGGCGACCTCGCGCACAGTCGCACATCTTTCGTGTTGTCTCCCTCGGAATCGGTCTACAGGGTGGATCTGCCCCAGGGATTATGGAAATCCCCTCATTGGGTACAGATTTTGATAACTTCCAGTGTTTTCGTGATCTACTCCAAGGTTCACCCCATCTTGCATTGCATATTCGGACCCTAAACCTGGGGCTTCCACCGTTGCAGTCGGAGCTCATCACTTCGATTGATCATCCAACACTAGACCCTGCTTCATGGCAGGTAATTGAAGACTCTGTTGTGGAGTTTTTGCCCTTGCTTCAGGGCTTGGACTCCTTAGGGCTGTTCCCATGCGGACAAAACACACATACCTTCCACTTGCAACCCCGCGTTTTCAGTGCATTTCGAGATTTATCCATCAAGTCCCTTAAATTCTCTCGATGGAGTTTTGCCGATTCTTCAGCACTCTCTTCATTTGATTCGAACCCCCCGTCCTCTCTACAATTCATCGAATGTGACTTTCAAATGCCTTTGATGCCATTGCACTTGGCGCCATTCAGCACCCACCTCACTGCTCTCGAGCTTCATCATTGCGAGGGCCTCTCGATCATTTTTCAGTCTCCGGTTCCTGGTCGTGACCAGATAGATTTCGTGACTATCGGTATATCATACTCCCCCGAAACTGCACTGTTAGTTTGTCGCACTTTGTCCCATATCGCTTGGTCAGTTGGTCAAGGCTTGACCGTTGTGTTCGATGCAGGTGGGCATCTATTATCTGGTGTTCTAATCGGAATTGCTTATTTCTGAACGCAGTCCATCCCGATTCCCCGCCACTTTTTGCTCTCGCCCCATTTTCGCACCTTCGAATACTTCGTCTCTCATTTATGAGGTTTACTTCTAGAAGATGGCTTGAGACAGCCTTCGCCTCCATTATTCTAACAACAGGGACCACGCTCTACCTGTCTTTCATCGATCCCCATCCAGAATGGAAAAGCACTCTGCATACAATGTTGAGTTGCAATCCTAATTTACACTTGAAAACCCGTGCAACATATTCAAACGGTTATCCCACTTACTTTGAGACCATAGAGTACGCCTTCGTCTCCATTAATGACGTCTAGTTACTTTTGTCGCTGTACAATGTTCAATCAAAACATGATTTTATATGCCTTGCATTAAATTACCGTACTAACTTAATAAATATGGCAGTGGCAGCGTGGGCTGCACATTGACCTGCATACAGAAATTGAGGCAGATGCGAGTGCTGTCCTGTTCAAAAACCACTACGCAGCCACGACTAAAAGTCCAATATGCGGCCCGTTGAATATCGGTATAGTGCCGGAAAAACCGTACCATTGATATAGCGATGAGAAACGTACCATACACCAGCTTGGACCTTTGAAAGGGCGTAATAGGCCTTCGATTTGATGCGTCTATAAACAGACATTCAGGGTTGCTTTTCACCTTCCTCTCTTCCTCCATGTCTTCCCCATGTCATGCAGAGACGAACGACGGACGGGTTTGTGACTGCGAGGAGTACGATGAGCCCCATGATTCCTCGGCTCCGTCCAGATGTAATGAATGCGGGCATGGCAAGAGCAAACACAAGCCCAGTCGACAAGTCCAGCAGGGAGCTGGCAAGAAGAGTACTGTCCTCGACATCTTCGCAGCCCAGTCACAAAAGACACTCCAAGAACTCATTCCTGTGGCAGCACGAGCCACTGACTTTAGCACCGCCCGAATGGATGCCCTCAAAGGGTATCGAGTTGGACCAGAGGAGTCAGGTACTTCTAAGCAGAAGGCCACCGGCAAGAAAAAGGCGTCAATGGTAGGCTCCAAGTCGCAATTGTTCCAACTGATACACTGAACCAATTAGAAACCGGATTCCAAGCCAAAGGACCTGGTAAAGGTCATTTTGTTGACGTGCGGAGTCAAGGTTAGTTCGAATATCATCTAAGGTCGTGTTCAACTTCGTAACAACTCTTCACATTTTCTCCAGAAGAACGAGCTACGTACCTCCAAAGCACCCACCCCGGTCGACTTGCAGTATATGTCATTGCATGGCTGTGTTGCGAAGGATGTCAAGATAGAACTAGACTCGACCTATGACGAGAACACCACGCAGTTTTCGAATCTTTTCCCCAACGCATTTGAATATGCGATGGCCAATGCTCGAAGGGCCGATGCTGGGCTGTGGGTGCTTATTGCGAGAGAGTACCAAAGCGTCCGCGTAGTACCGAAAGCGAAGCCGACTGGGGCTGATTTGATAGAGTTCAAGACCGAGCGCTCAAAGAAAAACAGCGCTTCAATCTACATTGGTGAGTCGGGTGACATCTTTGATTTGTAATCTGTCAAACTAAAACGGAACGGCGACTATCTAGCCCTCACCAGGTCCATTCCTGACGACGTTTACAAGTCCTGGAATAAGAATCCAATCCCGCAGGAGCCAAGCTCCGATATCGAGAATGACGAGCATGAAGATCCCTTACAAGCTAGCTCATCTGACTACGACCCTGCTAATGACTCGGACGCAGATGGCATGGACATTGTCCATTTACCCACCGAACGTGGTTTTCATTCAATTGTGCTAGCTCTGTTGCCGAGTTCTGCTAGGATATGGAACCCGTCCCGCACCAGTGCCTTCTATTCGAAAACGCGAAAGCATGGCGGCCAGAGAAGACTCTGAGAATTCGGATATTGAACAAGTTCTTGAACCTGTTGCAAAGAAGCAGAAACTTCGTGAGTTATTTAGCAGTCGGTGTATACCTAGCGGCAACTAATCCCCAACATTCTTCAGGTTCAGGTAGGGCCCATACAACCCAGTTCGCAAGCTCGAGTCGTTTATCCGAGCCGTGTAAGAACTGCCGGCTTTGATGTTTCAATTAAAGCAACTAATCATGGCTCATTAAGTGTTCCTTGACTGCAATTCATACTCTGCAGCCTTTGGAAACCCCCAACCCCACCTCCTCTCGACGGCTGGCCCCTCCACCACAAAACCCTTGCCCGCCAATCATCTGTTCAAATGTCACTGCCGAAAGGTTTCGCCGCCGCCGACTGTTGTTATACGCACATCCTGCCCTTCTTGGGAATACGATGGATCCCCGACCATCCCCCTTGAAATGCATATCAACCCGTGGAGTTCCACGTACAAACCCCCCACTTTTTAACCTCCCCGCACCCCGACACCCACCTTACCTTACACCTGCTCACTGATACCCCGATACCATCTGCCTAGAGTCTTTGTCACCTCACTGTCACACACTCACTTACCAATGTCGCCCTATACCGTTTGCATCCCAGTCTTTATTGATACCGATCCTCTTTGTCGCCCTCGACATTAACACTCATTCCTATACCTCTATATCTGCACTCACACTCCTTCCTCTCTTCCTCGTTGTTACCCATCTCTCATTACATTAACTCTCAAACTTTTAATAACATTTAATTTTTTCATGTAAAAAAATGACGTCCCAAAAGTGTCTACTACCAAATCCCGAAGATCAGGATTGAACGCATGCAATGCCATAGGCACATTTAAAACTCACGGAGGCTGTAAGATGGATTAAAGAAGATTCATTAAGTTGCGAGAAGTTCGTCCATTTTACTAAGTAAATTAAGTCCTTCCTCCCAACGCGAGGCCTTGAGGTCCATAAGCCGCTCGTATTCCTCAGGATTCTCCTCCTCTAGCTGCTCCTCCGTCCGGAACCCGTTGTCGACGTATCGAAAGATGCCGCCCGCACTGAATTGCGTGAAGGATGCTCGCTTCTCCTCAGGTGCCACGGGTATATTGGAGTGTGCAAGCGTCGCGGAGGGTAGCAAGATCAGCGCACGGGAGGAAACTCCACAACAAGGTTCAGGTCCCAAAGCACGAGGTGCCCGCCTTTGGTGGGATCAAACTCGCCAAGCGCCTGGATGGCACACCACCCGAACGCCAGGTTGAGGACATCGCGATGGCGAAATGTCCAAACGTTGGGCCCGAAATTGAATGCGGCGCAAAAAAAGACGGAGTGCCCAAAGGGCCTACGCAGGTCAGGATAGCGCCAGTGCAGGGCAGCGTTGTGGTCACGGTAGTACTGATACAGTCGCGGGGCCCAGAGGGCGAAGGCCGCTGGGGGGTGGGTGAGAACGCAAGTAGAGGGACAGGCATGGGGGACGAACCATCTGCAAAGCCAGCGAGGCGCTTCACGTTCCCGCTGGCCAGTAGCCCGTCCGCAAGACTGTTGTACTCCTTGTTGTTTAGCCCCCCGGAGTCTTCTGCCCTTTCCCATATGAAAGCCCCACATTAATCACGGCATAAAGTCCACGGCGATGCCGGCGCATGTCCGCAGGGAAGCAAGCATTGATCCCTGCCTGCATGATGTCAGCAAAGGCGCCGTGGGCAGCAGCAGCGTAGGCGGCGTTACGGGGCTGGCCGGCGAGGACCAGGAAGATGCGGCCTTGGTTGTCGACGATCGGTAAAGGGGTGCTGGAAAGAAGGCGAAAAGAAAAGAAATCAGCAAGAACACAAAGCATGCGAAGCGAGTGAGGACGCACAAGCCGTCCCACGTTATCAACCTGAAACCCAGCCCCAGAAGGTCGGAAAGCGAGCGCTGCACTTTGCTGCCGCCTTCTCTGCCCTGTCCTCTACCTTCCCTGCGTATGCACCGAGCGTGGTCGGCAGGGCTGAGGCGTTGAAAGAGGTGGCGAGCGGTACAGCGGGTTGGATGTGCGTGCAAACCGTGGAGGCAGCGGGTACGTGGCCTGCTGCTGCATGCGCCTTCGCGCGTTTAGTGGCACGGCGCATCTTGGCAGCCGCAGCTTGCTTTGCAGGACGTGTGCGGTGGGGGCCCGTGTGTGGCGTGTCGGCGCTAGCCACGACCTCGTAAAACGACGGCTTGCGTCGAGGTTTCTTGGATGGGTGCGGGTTCTCATCGTCCACTTCGTCCCAGGGATCTGGCGGAGGTGGGGGCGGCCATTCTTCATCAATGCCATCAAGAGGGCCAGGGAGTGGCCACTCATCGTCGACCTCGTTGAGCGCGTCTTCTGGCTCGTGGTCCTCTTGCTTATCGTCGTCGAGGCCACGGCGGGCTTGAGAAGGGTCCCAAAGTCGAGATCACGCGCCTGGAGCACATCTGCTTCCACAGGGAGCGCGTCTTGCTGGGGGAGGCTGTGTGGCGAGAATTCTACGCCACTACGTGTCTGCAGGCCTTATTTAGAAAAATCACGCGTTAATGGAATGTAACTTACGCGCCGCGCAAGAGGATACCAAAGCATCGCGTGAACTGCAGGAAAAGTCAGCAACAGGTGGGTGGCAAGAGTGGGAGGTATTTCCCGAGGTAAATTAGGCCTGCAGGGCATGGAAGATCCAAGTACTGACTCTATCCATTTCCCGCAGGCCAATTTCCAAGAGAGCAACCTCCAAAAAAAGACTCACCGTGCCGACGCGTTGTGGGTGCTTGGAGGTGGTTCGTTGAGAGATTGACGCAGTCATGTGATGCACCAATCTCCCTTTTGCATCCAATCACCACTGCGTTCCCTGCGCGTCTCCCCATGGCCGATACCCACCGGCGTCCATACTTCTTAAAGGCGACCCTTAACTCCGTCCTCCTTCCTGACATCGGTTCCCTGCAAGGCATAAACCGCGCCCGGATCCAAATTACCTCAAGAATGACCGCCTTGATCGACTTATAAGTCGATCAAGGCGGAAATCCTGGGCGAAGACTCGGAGGAGGAGTCGGGGTCTGGGGAGTCAGTGAGGACGCAGACGAGGACGAGGGCATGCAGGAATGGTGCGGGAGACTTGCTGGGACTAGGGGCTGGTCATGGGCATCGTCTGCGCTGCCATTGGAGGAGCCAGAGTGGTGGTGGGACATGGGATAGGGCTGGTGGGGATACTGGTCTTGCTGCCTGTGGTACGCGTCCTTCCCTGACCGGCTCCCGTTTCCTGACCCTGCTCACCTTCAAGGTAATCTATGCGCCGCCTAAAACAGGTTCAGCCAGTTCATAGGCCCTCTGCGCTATCCACACGGCCAGCCATGGCAGATCTCTACCCCCCTCCCACCCAAAAGTCCGAGACAAAACCCCATGCAACCTTTCTCACAAAACTCTACCGTCTGTATCCTCTTTCTTATCCAGCGTCAAAAAGACCGATCGCGTTCGACTTCCAGGCTTCTCGAGCGTTCAGAGAACCACCATATGATTCGCTGGGATCCCCAAGGCGAACATATCGTCGTCGAGCGGCCGGAGCAGCTCGCCTTGCATGTCCTCCCCAGTATCTACTGCCGGTCCCGATTCACGAGCCTCTCCCGGCAACTAAATGTACCTTATCTTCTCTCGATTCTTTCTCCGTTAAAACCATGTCCAGATCTATGGCTTTATGCGAAAAGTAAACCCTCGCAATGCCGATCCCGCGGTAGACGATCCTGACGCGAGCACCTGGTGTTAGTCTATTTTTTTTTGGTCGTTTGGACTTTGCAAAATCTGACTTGGCAAAAAAAAAAGCACACCCCACGCTCAACCGGCATTCTCCACCAGAGGTCGTGGCTAACTTTAAGCGACGCCTCCCTCCGCGTCTCCTCAAGCCAAGAAAACACCACACCCAGGACTCTCCGTCTATCCCCCGCTGCGCTCTGCCATAGGTATGGCTCCGTGCGCCTCACCATGCCCCCGGCGCCTTCCCCCCAATTATTCAGGGCTCTAGTGGCTGGAACAATGGCTACTCTCGCGCGGCTCTGCCTCCGCTGACCATCCCCTCCGACCTCCGCACATGGGATACCACCATTCTCCCCATCCGTTAAATCCTCTCACTCCTGGCGACGACTCGCCCACGTCGCCTGCGTTCAACTCGGTGCCTCCTTACTCGGGCTCGTCCCAATATCCTGATGCCGCCGAACAGAGCCACTGGTCTTCGCAGAACGCGAGTTTCTCTAGCCACAATGGCAGTCTATCCTCCCTCTTGAACCCTAGCAACGGCAGCTATTCGCGGCCTGCACCAACTATAGACACGTGTACGGCTCGCCCTTTTCGTCTCTTTGCGTACACAGCTCCTAATTCTCCTTAACCCGCTAACCCGCCGCTGGCTTGTCCAGATCCCTGGCCACGCATCGTGACCATCATCCAGAAGCCAACGGTCCCGACCTGGTTCCTGAACAGAGAAAAGGACATCGTCGACGGCAAAAACTCGCAGATCCTGTCCAACTCGAAGCTCTGCGACGACCTCGAGCATCTCAAAAGATCCGCGCACATCGTGGTCTCTGCCACTACTGGGTCTCTGTGTCCGTGGCCAGTACACAAAGACAACCAGTCAGTCTGTGTTTTTTGTTTGTGCTCTCCGTCTCACACCTCCCAGGCCGCCGGGGCAAGACTGTGGGTGTGTCCAAGAAGCATGGTTAGATACTTGTTTGTTTTTATGCGAACACCATGCATATGTTATGAACTCTGTTTTTTTTTTCATGAATTATTTGAAGCTGAGACGGTGGCGGGGTAGCGCGGACACCACAGAGTGTTAGGAAGGGCTCTAAGCTGAAATAGGGCGACATTTTCAGGGGCGTTCGAAAAGCTGGAAGGCGCGCAAGAGACTGCGGCGCAGGAGTGATTCCCTTTTTGGGAACTCTTTCGTTCGCTTTGAAAATAATCTCGAAGAAAATGGAACGTGCCGTGTCCCGCTGGTCCGTTGAGCTGCCGAAGGGCTGAGCTACCAACCAGTTGGTAGCAACTTTGCTGGCACCCAATTCTCGCTTTTCAAGTCTCTTGCTGGCCTGCACCAATGCACGCCAAGAAGCACACGGAGGACAACAGCGAGTCTGTTATCCACGAGCTCGAGCGTATCCGCAAATACTGCACTGTCGTCCGCGTCCTCGCACACACCCAGATCCATAAAACTGGTCTCTTCCAGACCCACTGTGGCCTCGCAGTTCGTGGAGCGCAAGAATGAGCCGCTAACTTTGCCGGCGCAGAAACCCTGCATTCAAGTTCACGAAGATGTGCGTCCCTCTGGTCCTGCACCGTCTCCAATTCTGATTTGGAATGGTATTCGCCAGCAATGCCATCCGCAAATCCATTACAGGGATGAACTAGAGGGCACGCCAAAATCTGCACGAGTACTACAAAGACAAGGTACACTTCCCTCTTGACCTCCACTCGAAGAAGACCCAGGTGATCAGACGGCGTCTCTCTAAGTTGAGCGGAACGACCGGGCGCATGGCACATATCTTAATTGGATCATCGCAGCATGACGCATCGCTGAAGACAACCTTATCCATTTATCATCGCACACGCCGTTCTCACCCACTCTTTCCAGAACCCGAACTCTTCCGTGGCTATAACCCGAAGAAGAAGGCCTTCAACCAGGAGATCGAGCTTATCCACGATCTTGAGCCCATTGAAGTCGCCGAGTCGGAGGCCCACAAGTTCAAGCTCCAACACGGCAACAAGTGCGACATTTGGGCCGGGGAGGGCGGCCAATGGTTCTTCAAGCTCAAGAAAGGCGCACTCGTGTTCGTACCCAAGAGCTTCTCTTTCAGCCGTACAGTCGCTGGACAAATCCCTACCGGATGGCATGCTGGCCGACATCAAGACTGGTTCGTACATGTACAAGGCGAAGCTGGCGTCGGAGATTCCCATGGATACCGCCAATGTCGCCACCATCTCGGATAGTCTTACAGTTCCGAGCGGAGCTTCCGGTGTCATTGGAGTGGGCGTCAATCAAGGTATGTTTATTCCCTTGTTTTTGTCGACCAGTGTTTGACTTGGAGCGCGCAGAGCTCATCTCCGCTGTCCCTTCTTCGAACCCCACGTTTGTGTCTCGCAACTTCACGCCGCTTGAAATCGCGTACTGCCGTTCCCAGCCGTCTCCGTCTTCTTCCTTTGCCGCCCGTTGGGCAGGGAAAGAGGTGGTCTTCAATTGCTCAGCGTGAAGTCCAAGGGGGCTGCAGCGGCCATGCTGGATATCGAGATTCTCAACGATAACGTGACTGGAGCGCTTGCAGTGCGACTGCACGGCGATGTCAAGACGGTTGCTGATGACAAGGTGTTTCTAAAGCCTTGATATCTTTGAGCCATTCCGAGGTGAGTTTACCAACTTCTCCGTTTAATTTTGATTCTGACATCACGGCTAGACGTTGCTATTGCGTTCGCCCAGGCGACATCTTGCATGAACTCTTCTTTGCTGTCTCTTTCTTGCACTCTCTACTTCGCATACGCATTTGAACGATTCCACCACGCTGCTTTCTTGCACACTAGAGTAACGATATATATGAATAGACATTCAGTTAAGCTGAATTTGTTTCTCAAATTCATTGCCCTCGCAAATGAGAACTACCTTATTCGGGCTCTCGAAAATAAAACACAAGATATTACAGCTAATGGAACAAAGCAATTACTTCAGCGCCTCTTTCATTTTCTGCCCAGAATATCAGTGAACTCAAGCAGAAGGGCGGACGGAGACATACCTCTTCCATCTCATCAACGTCATTAGTTTCAATTCCCATGATCTTTCGACTTGTAGCCTTTTCGACCTGCTCCATCTGCAGCCAAGTCTTCTTGTCGTGTACGAAGTTAATAGAGGTACCACGGCGTCCAAAGCGACCCGTTCGACCTACGCTCGTTAAGTGTACTGGTCGCGGAAATAAACAGGGAGCTCACCGATACGGTGAATGTATGTCTCGATATCGGGTTTCTCAAAGTGGCCGCCCTCGCCACCTCCGCCCGAGTTTTGCTCGTACATTGCTATGGGAGAGTAAGGGAATGAGCAGCAGCACATAACGACGGCATCTCACTTCTTGACGCGCAGAGTCTGGTGACCTAGGCCGTCCTGGTCGAGCATGTTGTCTGCCTCGTCGAGGACAAACACTTTGATATCCGACACATTTATGAACCTCTTCCTCATCAAGTCCGTCCCCAGCGTCCATGCGACAACGTGTGCAGTGATCGGCCCCGAATTGCGAGCAAGGTTGTCTTTGATTGTATTCAGTTTGGACTGCGGTGAATTTGCCCATAGAGACAACGACATGATCAGAAGGGCAAGTTCCCGCAAAGGTGCAAGACAGACGGCCTGGCGGTCGGTGATCAGGTTAAGAATATATATTGACGCGGAGTACACGCACTTGGGTAGTGCTTTTCGTAAAGTCGACTCAACTGAGCATTGTCAATACGAATGCCGCCGTCTTGCCAGTCCCTGACTGCAACTGCTCGATCATATTCGTAGTTCTATCGGTACGTTAGTTGCACTCGTGAGATACAGTTGCTAGTAACAGAGGAAAGGCGCGTTCTTGGATTTTCGACGGTTTCGAGAACTCCATGTCGTAAATCCCTCACAGTAATTCTGCGTGGCGGATGAGATTAGAGGTAGCAAACTATTGATCAAGCGACGCACAGGCCATGTTCTCCGAAGGTTTTGCGCTGAACAAGGGAGAGTTTGGATCCCCTTGTTGGTCTGCAAGCGTTACCTGCTCTCAAGGCAATGAGAAAACGGCAGTGGCGGTCTTGCAAGCCACGTACAAATTGAAATGTGACAGTACATTCAAGCCCTGAACCCAGAACCTTGCGCGTTGTGCCCAGATTGGATGTGCGAGCGAAACCTGAATCTTAGTTTTCATCTGCTTCCCTGCGCCCAACATCTCTACATCGGGGTAGCCATCCTCATCCCATTCCTCAGCCAACAACCCATACCCCGCCGGCGTGATTTCTTGCCTAACCACTTCCTCAAGAACCCTGAAAAACGTGGCCTCGCGGTCGGAATCCTCCAAGAAAGGGCTCCTATGGTCGGGGACATCGATGGAATCATGCCGTACCTGGGGGCCTTGGTCAACACCGATGCGCTCAGCAAGACTTGGGGGCTCTGCGTCTTCGTCTGGAGGGTTTCCGGCGCCTGGTTGACCAACCCTCTCAGCACCCAAAACACCGTAGTACTTTTCAATGGTATCGGGGTGCAAGCCTTCGCAGTCGTCGCGATACACACCCATCTGTGCCTGACCGAGAAGACGTATATCCTGAACTTTTTGGTTAATTTCAGGGCCAATGAATGCCGATAAGCTCACATTTGGACTTTTGTTGAAGGTTTCGTGGCCTGCCATAGGATGGGCGTTCCAGACGGTTTGAAATTTGTCGCAGTCAGCATTTATGGCATCTAAAAACAGAGTGTGAAGTAGCCAGAGATGTTCTGGCTTGTCGACATCGAGATGATGAAGACGTTCGAGCCGACTGAAAAAGCCTCGCCACCGTCGAACAAATTGGCTGCCTACCTCGACCCATAAGCGTTCAATACGGGTGTTCCGGGTTGATCTGAAAGACAAATCAGCGAGGAAATTATTGTGAAAAGAATAGTACACACGAGCCCCACATGAAACTCGAGCGGTTTGGTCCGTTGCGCATGACCATATAAATTGCACAGTCAATATTCTCTCCACCCCGATCTCCTCGAAGTCTCGACGGGAAGCCGTACTCATGGCCTGCCTTCAGAAATACGTTCAAAACAGTCTCTGAACGGTTATTGTTGCTAGCTCGGAGACCCGTGACCTGGCATTTTCAGTGATGTTGTCGAAATTGCCTGGGAGTGCACTTACTGTCCGACCATATCCATCGGCAAAGCCATGAAACACAATTCCCCATCGAATCATTTTGTGGTGGCCATCTAGATGCCAGAGGGCATTTGGCCTTTTTACATGGTAAACCCTGCGCTTAATGATCTTGCGATGGCGAAGAACCAGGCCAAGATTGTCCACCCGTCGGAGGGAGTACATGGCCCGACGCTTTTGTACCCGGACACCGCGTGTCCGAAGAAAGCCAACCAGGTATCGAAGGCCGGACTCGGGTTTGTCACGCTTGAAGGCCTTGACCAAAATATCAAGTTCATGGTTTGATAACACTGAGTATTCACGAGAAAGTCCATATTTCTTCATATAACGCCATAGGGTGGTCCTATGACAGTTGAGAAGATCGGCAAGCTCTTGGAGCTTGATCTGTCGGTTACTTCGAGTTGCCTCTGCGACAAACGCCATGTTTAACATCTTTGCGGGCCGGCCGCGCTTTCCGGTACGAGTGCTAGGTTGGACCAATACTGGGATTGCGATATGAGCATCCTCTCTAGGGTTGACTCAATTCAGCTTATGATTGAGTAGATAAGGAGAAGGCATACTTCCCTCTTGCCAGCTCTTCAACATGCCGCAGAACGGCAACCGTATCACCGAATAATTTTGCAGCACCAAGAATCCATGCTTCTGGCAGCGGGGTTTCATCTGAATCCTCTGAGCCCTCCAATGCAATCAACATCAGAATGGCATCTGAGGTCAGAGCGTCGACATGGAATGCAACTTGCAGTGGGTCAACATCCTCTTGATTTGTGAGATTTCGGGCATGGCGATATAGATCGCTGAGAGTATGGTGGCACTTTAAGACGTTGGGTGACCATCTCTCATGTCTAAATGGGAGATTTGGAAGGCAAGGAAAGGACTTTGGCAATATCGAATCCATTGGTTAGTTGAGAGTTCGCTTACGCAAGTTGCTCATATTTGGCCAGGTTCATTCTTGCCGCCTTCCGTCCAAAATGGCCTTGTCCCCAGTGCATAGCACATGGTATTACGATGACGATGTTGGGAATCAAGTCATCCGCGTGAGTTTGCGCAATAGTGCCCTGAATATTCTGACCGTTGAGGGACTATAGGTACGAAACACGTTGTATAAACTTGACCCGAAAGCTCTGGCACGCAGCTCCGTGTACTTCAAAGACCTTCTTGACACGCCAGGCCCCGGAAACACGCGACAGACTTCGTCTGATAAGACACCAATTGTGATGATTGACTCGATCCACGAGTTTGAGTTTGAACTGTTTGTCCAACTTGCGTATGGCGGGTATGTACTTATGGTTCAAGCTTGAGAGTACTGGATGCTGATAGGTGTATTCCAGGTTCGTGAAGGCCGATGTATGGCCCAGGGGAGATGCTGCCAATGAACTGTTGCTTCGGCTGCTAGAGCTTAGCCGCTATTTCATGTCTCCTCAGACGCGCGCGCTAGCTCTAGCCCACATAAAGGCCCGCAGCTTCTACTTTCGCCCTGCAAAACTGATCGAGATCAGCTATGAATATCAGACGAAAATCCTATTCCCTGCTGCATTCCAACACTTGGCCACGACTTCGCTCCGAGCTCTGAGGAAGGAGGATGTTAATATGATGGGACTCTCCGTGTATGTTGCATTGGCAAGACTCAAGGAGGCAATCCAAGAGCATCGTTGCATTCTTGCGGCGGAAGCGCCCAAGTTCGACCCGAATGGCCCGAGACACCACTCAACCTGTATCGACAACACTGCTTGCGCCAGGGACTGGCATGCAGTGTGGTGGAACGGAATGGGGAGGTTCCTCTTGGACGGCAGGAACCCTCTCACATGGGCTGAGAGCGTGCAGCAGTTTGAACGGCTGGAAATCGGCGAGATGAACCCCTTATGCCACTCGACGATGATAGCGTTGGTTCATGAGGGAGAGGGTAATGGCCACATCTACGGTTTGATTTCCGCTGCTACAGATAAGCTCATGGGTGATGTAGAGATTGTGCCCGAGGAGGAGTAGAGTGTCGTGCTTGCATAGACCGTTAGACAGAGTAATTCAATCAATGCATCTTCGTTCCAGCAAATATTTGGCGGACTGGGAAAGCACGTAAGACTTGAGAGGTTAATATACATTCATTGTCGTGATAAATTAGCCAAATTACAATCTTTTACCGGTCGCCGTCTGATAGGCACGTCTCATACAAAAATTCTTCCTGAATAACGATTTGTACTTCCCCTAAATCAACGATCCTTGGCGACGTTCATGTTCTTGAGGAATACCAATCAATGTCAACATTAGTCTAGGAAATGCAGACGGAGAATAGATGGACATACATCTCTACGCTTTGGCGCAATTGATTCATCCTCAAACGCCCCGTTTCCCCGAGATTGTTCCCTCACCCGTCCCGGGCGTCCGTTTGCATCCTGGACTCGAGCTTTTGCATAACAATGGGCAAGGAGACAGGCTAAACAAGCAAGGGAGGCGTAAAATATAGCCCATGGACAGAGGACATGTAGGATTTGGGAAGCTGGTGTCGAATATAACAAGAGTCAGAGCCTGAGGTAGAAAGAGCAAAGTACACGCCGACAGTGCACCTGTGTAAGTGGCCGCCGCAATTGGTGCCATGTCCCGCAGATGGTTTTGCCGCTGGTATGATGTTGGGACGAAGGTATTGCGAAGATGGGATGAAGCCAGACCACAGGCTTCCACAGAGCCCATGGTTGATGAGGCAAGGGGAGCAGGAATGCGTCCGACTCAGCGTCGACGATAGATTTGACGTGGTGGCGGTGCATAGGCGGCCCGAGATCCCGGAGTTATGTTCTACATGTGTTCCACTGAGATACAGCCCTATTCGCGTGAGATTGGGCATCCTACACTCATATACTATGTACAGATGTAATATAGAGACATTCTGAGATTTGACAAAAACAAGTTTTCCGAACCTCGAAGTTTGTTTGGTTTTGATTTTTGCAACGTCTGGAACGTGATAATACCGTAGGTCGCGGTTCGGAATTAGATCAAAAAACGTGACGTGCAAATAAGACCACATACGACGAGAGACGCGTCCCGTATATACGCGTCAATGCCCGCTCTATCGCTGCTCCTTGCGATTTTCTTCCTCTGTGGTACCATCTGTGTTGATGGCTTCACCTTCCATTCCCCAAAAGGCTTTGACCTGGTGCGAAAAATCCTCCTGGAGGCGCTACCGACGTTTGAGCCGCACACCTACCAAATGGACGGCATTTGTAAAGTTCTCGACGGAATTGATCTCGTAGCGGTTACTCCGACTGGCTCTGGCAAGACGGGCTTCTTTTTCTTGACCATTCTCGTCATGATAGCTATCGCGGCGAACCCATCACTCTGTCCGGGTGTGACATTTCCCAAGGATCCTGTCATTGTTGTCGTGTGCCCAACGAACTCAATCGAACAACAAATGGCACGTCACACATCTAATCTTCGGTCTATTCAGGCGCTGAGATGTTTCCCAGGAGGAGAATATGGCCAAGATGGGAATTCGCGCGCTGATGATCAACGCGGATACGGTCGCGTCTGCACGTATCCGCGGAGAAGATCTTTGGATGAATGCTCGCAAAGGGATTTCAATGCTAATCCTGGGTCCCGAGCAGCTGATCTCGAAGGGCTTCCAGGATTTGCTCAAATTTGAGCCATTTTACGACAGGGTTTACGTTCTCGGGGTGGATGAAATCCATCTCCTTTCTTTGTGGGGATTAGCCTTTCGAAAGGCATTCACGCAGATCGGGTTTATGCGGGCCCGTTTTCGTGCGGGAATTCCGATTATTGGAGTCACCGCCACTCTCTTGTCGGATCCTAAAGTCTCGGATGCGATCTTTGACTTCCTTGGCGTGAATCGCGGGGAATTCTATCTCCTCCGTCGGTCGAATGCCCGACATGACATTCAAATTTTTTTCGGACACTTTACTCCGGCATCGACGGTTTATACTTCCCCGAACTTGCTTGGGTGCTCCGAAACAACGACAAAACAATTATCTTCGCCGCGACCATCAGTTTGGTCTTCCGAATTAAAATATACCTCGACTCTCTTCTTTCAAACAACGTCGATCGCAGCCTCCGTGTTCGCACCTACCATTCCATTAACTGGCCTGACGAAAACCTCGAGACTCTTGAGCTCTTCAAGTCTAATCCCTTGTGCCAGGTCATAGTGTCGACAAATGGCCTCGCGCAGGGTAATGACATCAACGTCATCAAAACAGTTGTACAGTTTGGAGAGCCCGAGAGCGCAGACATGTTCGTTCAAAAGCCTGGAAGGGCTCGACCTAATGTCTCCAATCCTCGAGCCATTTTTTACATCTCTGGGCTCCGCACAGCGAAGGCACTCAAAATTGTCTCGCAGTCTGATGCCGAAAACGCCGCCGATGCCAAAAAGGATGGAACAGTTGCGATGGACCGTCCGGTTGCAGAGATAATTGCCGGCGTTGTAAACCTTTCGTGCAAGATCGACTCTACGGCAATCCAACAACAGATGTCCCTTGCACTTGCCATACGTGCACCAAATTTCCTCCGGCTCCTCGGCCTGCAGATTGTCGATGCAGCAATTGCCTCCCCGAGGATTCGGCAGAGGTCTATGTCCCAAAAGCCAAGGATAAAAAACCTCCATCCACTATTCCGCAGGCGCAGCGGCTCACTAAACCGATGAAGGAGGTCGGAACGGCTCGGCTCGAGGAATTTCGCCTCGCCGTCTGGTTTGAGGCACCTGATCAAGCCACTGGTCTCACGCCACTTGCGGAATTCCTTCCTGACAATATTATACGATTAATTCTGGACAGGTTTGCGCTGCTCAGGACAGTCGCAGATGTCTCCGGTGTTGTCAAGGATATTGCGGGCATGGCAGATCAACATCTTGCTCTGCACGGCGTAATTACTGAGCTGCAGGCAACATTTGCGCAGATGAAACGGCATAAAGCCGCAGCAACAAAGGCTTCCAAAGCTGCAAAAGGTATGGTTTTATTTTTCTGTGATTATTTAAGTCTAATTATTCGTCCCCAGCATCCTCCTCGGCATCCTCATCGCTTTCGGGGTCCGGAATTATCTCTTCTTCTGGGCCATCCATCATATCCCTCTCGTCCATCACTAGTTCGCGATCCACAACCGACATTGAGCCTCGGGTCGCATAAATTGCTGTTGCTTCAGTGTCGGAATCATCATCAGATTCCTCCGATGAACTGCCGTCAGAGCTATCGGCGTCCACCGCACCGGAAATGGACGTGGTCAGAGCAGTTGGCCTCTGCCGAGGCTGCCGTGTATGTCTAGATTTATCAATGAATTTTTTGAGCGCGCCCTCCGGAGTTTCTTGAGACTTTTGCAGAGTCGTCAGTATTCCGGTCATCAATCTGTCGTCCCAAACGTCGTGAATGGAGCTCCTCAGTGCGATAAAGCTTGAGGAGAGTTCTCATTTCGGGCTGGTGTGAGGGTCAGAGTGTACATGTGACTTTGCGGCCATCCCTGTGCTTGTGCGCCATGCAAGTTTGAGCTCGGCGAGTGACGCAAATTCCGGGAACAACATTCCGGATGAATGAGTCGTCGAACTGGGCATTCTTATGCTGGACAATATCTTCCAGAAGCCGGTTAAAGAATTCGACAACATAATCACCCTCCTCGAAATGGCCGGCAAGTCCTCTGATATTTACGAGGAGGCACAGCAGGAGAGCTTCCTTGAGGCCCGGGCTCGACTCCAGTTCCAAATTGATGATGGTCTCCAGCACGTAATTGAGGTAGTTGGAATGCGTGGATCCAGCAAAGGTGAATAGCATGTACTAAATAAAACTCGGATAAGTTCATTGCGCAGCGTCAGCAGAAGATAGTGATAATAGTTACCTTTATGCACTCATATAATCGCCCAACGTCCCCTTCGGCAACAGCCGTAGCCATTTTCCGAGAGTTCATGCCATCGCGTATTAAATCAATTGCCTGTGCGAGGACAAAGTCTCCTTTGCACGGAGGTGGTGGTACCTTTTTTTCTTCTTTTTACCTCCAGATTTCTTCTTCCTTTTTGTCATAGTATCCAAACTCGAGTCCTCGACTCAATAGGGACCCATCGAGACCCTCTCGGTACCGTTTTGGCCCAGGCAGTAGTGGTACCGGTATCATGAATCGCGTGATCGCGAGCCCGCGCAGTTGAGTATGTGCAGTGCAATTTTTGGCCATCTCAACCAGCTCCTCGAGGTCAGGGAGCTTATCCTGCTTCGAAAGGGATTCAAAATACTCGAATATATTGTCTGTTCGAGCAGTAGCCTGAATTTGAGGTAAATCAAAGACTTTGAAAACGGACAAAGAAACCGACGCACGACGAACAGTCCAGCATTCGCGCATCCAAAACAAGATAAAGGAGCTGTGAACCTGGATAGAACTCGACCTTTTTCATGTTCGATGACGCTGAGCGGCCAATTTTGCCTGCGCTGTGCCCGAGGGATGTGGATTTGTACTCTTGCCCGATGTACGTCCCCAGTGTGTCTGAAAAATCCGAATAATATCGGTCCACTTCAGATGCCAAACCTGGAGCTGAGGTTCAAGAATTTCGAATGATTGAAAGGCATCCTTATGCCATTGAAGAAGACTGGAGTTGAAGAAGCATCGCATAGGAGAGCCCATCGCCGCCGATGACAAAATATAGCTCGCGGCTGTTTGTCAACTTGCTGCAAAAAATCGAGCAGACCATAGCTTCGTTCCTTCTTTCCACTGGGTGCAAGGACATGGACAACCGATCGCTCGGCCGGGATGACGAGTTTGGCGGTGCGAGAATACCTGGCCTTCACCTCTGCACTCCGGGATTTGAGCGGTTTCGTGTAGCGAACCAGAACTTCCAACCATGCAAGATACCCAGTCGTATCAGCGTCCTCCTGGTCCAGAAAGCTGACAAGTCTATACGAGAGATTTGCGCGCTCGCTATACGTAATGCGCTGTCGTTTGTCGCTCAGGTCAAAGACGTGGATATTAATGATTTCCACGTCTCAACCCAGAGGCCAGACATCCCCACATTCATATGGTTCTCGCATCCAATGCGATGATCCCGCACGCGAGCTAAATTTTGCACGTTGTCGAAGAGCAGAATTCCCGCTTTCGTCGGGTCGTTGCATGTGCTGATGTTACCAGAGCTTCTTCTGATGAAAGGCCCTCAAGATGGCGACGAATTTGGAGTATGAGGGCATAGTTCCGATGCGGGAGTTGTAGGCCATGATGTCAACGGGCACAGAGCATCCAAAATAAAAGTATCCCACGGGCAAGCGCAAAAGGTTGGCGTTATCGTGCGGCAGAATAAGAGGTCGGCCAATACGACTATAACCTGTAGATAAATATTAGACGAGAATTTTATAGTAATTGAGGAAAGAAATACCCCTCTGGCTGCCGATGTTTACGGGGGCCATAACAACTCCATCTCGAGTACGAGATTTTCGAACCGCAATTTGTTCAGAAGATAAAAGGCGGGCTTTAGGTGATTATCGAGTACATCACTGACAAATGGAATGGTATTTTCGCCGATCCGGAGCCAGCCTGATTTCTTTGCAGGGTTTTTGTTGGTGAGCGAGACTTGTAGACCACTGCTGGCCTGCACAGCCCTCTCCGCTCCACGAGCCAAATGGTTCCCGACGGTTTGGAGTGCAAACGAAGTTAATGCAGCACGGACTGGCCCAATCTCCGTGTACGGCGTGTCCGTAGAAAAATGTTGGCCAAATCCGGGTCATGCGCGTGAAGTACACCATCTGGCGAACTCATCCAGAAAGCTAGAATGTCAGAGGGAGTGTATTTCCCTTCCACCAAGGAAAGTTTAACCATCTATGCATGTGTTTGGTCGCGCGAGCCATTCCGACGCGATGATCAAATATTTGGTATAAAAATCGCCCAAAGTCCATCCCTGGTCGTGAATAGAGGCAAGAATAGATGTGATCTTGTCCGAATCAGAACGGGGTTTCCGACGAGTAGAAGTACCCGAAGTTGGGCTCTTTTGGTGCATTACCACCCGGAGTTAGGGGCATGTTTTCGTCATTTGTACTCGACTCGCACCGTGGCCGTTGCGAGTACCAGAAAGAGGGACACCGAAATCCGGGGTGTTGATCGGAGTGAATGAAATCGGAGTATTGATAAAGGGGATGGAACCCATAGAGGTCAAGGGAGTGTTGTTTACGAAGAAAGAGCTGCCTGCATACGAGCGCTGACTGAGGATAGTACCAGCTCCGGGTGGTGTACGGGCATGAGGAGTGTAAGGGACAGCCAATTTGAAGTTTGCCTGGTCTTCTTCCATCGGAACGGCGCGTCAGAAAAGCGCTCGTGTGGAAGAGGACGTTGACGCGACTGTGTTGTTGATAGTGCACGTGCTGTTTGCACGCTATCCCAATACGGTAGTACTTGCCTTATTCAGAATTCATGGTTGCGAAGGCTGACCTACGGTATCTGATGTGCGAACAAAATCAGACCATAAACAGTTTTTTTCCCACATCGCTCTCTCAAGAAAAAAACACGTGTTTATTGGTCTGACTAGGGAGACTAATCAATTCCATCAGGGAAATAAATTTCAACTGGAACTGCCACACTCGTTTCGGGTTGAATTACTATGCGGGACCTAGCTCGGACCTCGTTGTTGGATATCCGGGCCCGGGCGCGTTTCTTGAGTTTCTGGTGTTTCCTATGAATACTGGCCTTTGTTGAAACCTTTCCGGACAGGACCTTGAAGGCATGGCCACTTTCATCGACCATAGTGGAGGAAGTTGAGCTTGCAACCCGAATCTGACGTCCTGTGTCCCCGAAAACCACGTATGTTTCTCCTTCCCGTCGCATAACGGAAATTCCATATTGATCTTGAAAGTCGTTACCTAGAATAAAAGGAGCGGACATGCCTTTCACAACGTAAGCATCAACATTGATTTTGACTGGTCCGTCCTGGGTATAAAAATACAAGTCTAGCGTGACATATGCCTTGATAGAGGTGTTCCCTGTGACCTGTATGAGGTTGATTGATTGCCCGGCTTTGATTTTCAGTGAGTTCGTCAGCTGCTCCAAATGCTTCTCAGAGATTAATGTGATATCAGAGCCTGAATCAATCATAATCGCTAACGCATCACCATCTAAACCGTTCACAGTGGCCCAGGTCCGTACAGACTTCGCACCTAAGAAGGTACAGCCTGCTGGTCGAGCCATAATCTTTTTCAACTCAATCAGGGGTTTGTCTGGTTTAGTTCCTTCCGAGGTAACCACCGAGTAATTAACGGCTTCTATCTCTCGGGCTAGACGTCGCCGAGACCGACGGTTGAGGGGTGGTTTGGACTCCATTTCTGTCTTCGGCAAATCTTCAGGTAAATCTTCCGCTGCCACTTTTATATTGTGAGACTGAACATCGGCAGGTGATACCTCATTCGGAATATACTTCTCAAGGATAGGTGAGTTCCGAATTTCCTCCGCGTCATAGTCGTCTTCGTCCTCATAATACATGCCTGGCGGGTCTTTAGTTATTTTAATGAAGATTTCCCCATCCGAATTTTGTACTGGAGATCCCCGTTGCGAGTGTTCCTTGCCTGTCCTGTTATCCGCTGTGCTCTGGGATTCTGACGAATCATATTCCCCTTCAGGTTCAAATTATCATTCAGTGGACTCTCATCTGAGCAGACGAGCTGAGTATGATATTTGATAGGCTGAAGGGGCCTACAAAAATCCTGCCGTGAGTCGGAATTATCCTTGTCTTCTGAGTCGCTCTCTAACTCATAGTACAGGGTATCGTAGTCCTCTTGAGCCTTTATCTCTTCGTCAGATTGTTGAACCATGTTCACACGTGCTGCACGCATTCCTTTAAAAGCATGCTTGCACTCCGGATCCCAGTGATTCCCGCTTCCACAATGGCGACATGGCCGTGGTCCTTTCTGCGCTGGAGTTGTCCGCTTGGACACATTGGCATCGTCCTTTGGAAATTTTGGTGGATCCAATTTACCTGACCACCCAACAAGGTTAGTTCTCACATGTCGCATATTTTCACGATCGCGAGGCCGTTCTCGTTCATTTTCAAAGTGTTTCGAACTATCCAACTTCATCAGCGTGTCCTCATGGAATCGAATTGCCTATTGGAATTCTACGCGATCGCGGTACAACTGAGTAGTGAGTACTGTGTTCCATGTTGCAGGAGCTCCTTCCATGACCTCCATAATCAGCGCGGAATTGTCCATCGTGTATACCATAGTCAATAGTTCGGTCTTGCGAATGAAATATTCACCAGGCGTCTCACCTCTATGATTTGCCTCGTAATATGCCCGGTTCGCTTTCGACTTTTGTTTATCGAGCCATGTCCTGTTGATATAGAATGCCACATGGCTTCCTTCAAGGTGTCCCAGTTCACTTCAATGGACGCACGATAGTCCAATGGAAGAGACCAGTACCATATTTCTGCTGCACCGATGAGTCTGTTCGGTACAATTCGACCTAGCTGTCTGAAAACAGTTAGTGATTCCATTGCAATATTGTTTACCTTTGCCAACCACTTCATGATGGTGTCTGTATCGCCATTCCACGATGGAACTACATCGTGTTTGAGTTTCCAGTCGAATTGCGGCTCTTGCGGTATCCGGAACGGATTATTTGTGCTAAAATTTGGTCCATCAGGGCCTCCATTACCGCCTCCGGATTACCGCCACCCCCGCCTGGGCTTCCTCCGCTGCCGCCAGGAAATCCACTTGGAAAATTACCACCAAGACCACCTCCACCTGGGCCAGGTACTGGAAACCTCCACCACCTGGTGCGCCATTCCCTCCACCACCTGGTGGTCCATTCCTCCGTTACCAGGAGGTCCATTTCCGTTACCAGGAGGAACGTTCCCACCATTACCTGGAGGGCCTCTAGATGAGGTATTTCCCGATGCATATGGATGATGATGACCACCTTGACTGCTACTTCCTGAGGAACCTCCGCCTCCGCTATTGCCGGGGTTAGCAGGTGGAATATTCTGGTGAACTAAGATTGGAGAGGTGATTCCTTGGCGTAAACCTCCAGTTCGGAACGGATTGTGGCTTATCGGTGAATTCTTCCTATTCATGGCGTCATCAGCCCATCCTGAAACGGATGAGAACTCAACTCGTGGCTCTTGTTGCTCAGGTAAGGCACCCAAGCCTGCGGCTCTCCGGAGATGGTTCACCTCTGCAGGTATTGCTGCGTGGCCTTGACTGACACTCGAATTCGGGAATTGTTGCTGAAATCTGTTGGCTAACGGGGTCAATAATTCACTCAATCTCCGATTATCCCTCGGGACATCGAACCGATGAGGGAATGGTTGGTAGCTCTGAGTTGATATGCTTTCCTTGACCCAAATTCAGCATTGCTGTTGCATGAGTTCGACGGATTTGGGGAATTCCGCCCCATGCGACTCGGCCAATATCAGGTGGTGGCCGACTAGTAACCACATTCCGGCTAGGTGTTGACTCCAGAGGTTGCTGTTGTATCGGCAAAATATCCGGCTGCTGCACTCCACTCGGGTGATGTCCTGGTTGCGCGCTTGACATTGATCGCATAGGTCGATTAATACTATGGATGCTCGGTGCGACGGGTCTGTCCGGTTCCATGTGCGGCGGCAGATCTCGGACTGTTTGCTGAGTGATATGAGACGGTTCTTCAGTAAGTACATCTCCGAGTGCTCAGGACAACCTTGTGGATAATCAAATGCCTGATCTAATTCCCACAGAAAGTTCTCAACCTCAAGGAAACATACACACAGAATTTCAAAGTCATTCTCGTTGTGCCATTCACTCACATCGCCTAAGAGTCCATACCCTGGTAATGATGGTGCCGTGCGACCTATAATTGTCAATGCATCCAGTGCAACCTGTCTTTGGCGATACAGGTGAGTCAGCAATAACTGATAGTTGTCCACTCTGAGTCGATACACTGGTTTAACTAACCCGGATTTCTCTTCGGATGTATCCATTGCGTCGTTCTTTTCAACTTTCAAGAACAACCCGTCGAGTAAATCCAGCTCAGTCGGAAATATATCTTGTTGAAGTCTTCGGGTAGCAGTTTTCATAGCAAAGAGCTGAGGCTTTTCCATAACCTTGGCGCCTAAGACTATGCACTCGTCGCGACGCACCGTCACTGACTTGTTACGATAAACCTTTCTCGGGTAATCAAAGTGGGTATTTCGATTATCTGAAAATAATTCGGACCGTCATATTGATTCAAGGATATAGAGGGCGAAAGTAATCTCTCAGCGGTGGAAATATGAAGTCCGTTTGATCTCCGAGTATCGACGGATCATCTTCCTCCCCATAATCCTCGTGATAATCTCTGCCCCCACTGAGTGAGTCAGGAATTCTCGGTTCCGAATTTCTTGAGTCATCCGACTCATGGGATGCTGTTGTTGATCGCACTCGTGGACTGAAAATATATTCTGCAGGAGTTTCCCCATCATTGGATCGTCCAGGTTGAGATCCAAATTGGAAGG